>CAUYLG010041730.1:0-82426 GCA_963573385.1 Cacajao melanocephalus
GCATTCTAGCCTGGGCAGTAGAACAAGAATCCTGTTCTCTCTCCCTCTTTTTCTTCCTCTTTCTTTCTCTCATACATTCTTTTTCTTTCTTTCTTTCACTCTCACTTTCTTTACTCTCTTTTTCTTTCTTTCAAAAAAAAATTTTTTTATTTTTACTTTTTATTATACTTTAAGTTCTTGGATATACATGCAGAATGTGCAAGTTTGTTACATAGGTATTCACATGCCATGGTGGTTTTCTGCACCCATCAATCCGTCATCTACACTAGGTATTTCTCCTAATGCTATCCTTCCCCTACCCACCACCCAAACAGGGAAAGAACTGTCAGCATTTCTCATAGGATATCCAGTACTAGGATCCAAGGCAAAATGCAGGCCACTGAAGAAGTTCATAGTGTCTAACAAATCAATTACGTATTTGTTGATGAGAGAAAGTTAGCCTCAAGGTGAAAGATAAAATGCTGACTTAATTTCTTAAAAGAGAAAACTGATGGAAATACATTCAATCATATCCTTAACGTACAATAGAAAATATATTATGATAGAACCACAACTTTCAGACTAGACTGAGAAACCAGCTGTCCTCAGCATCTTCTGTGACTGATTTACTCTAAACTGGGAATGAGGTCTGCAAAACACTGGATTCTACTCAACCACCGTATCCTTCCTGCTCTCTTGTGGAATTATGCAAGCTTAGGGAGGTCCATTAGGATTGTGCTTGTGAACTACAGTTCTCTGACAGCAAACATGTCATGAATTCCCCGGGCAGAAGGGTCTATGATCACAGGTCATGGCATCAACTTGTCTCCAACTGCAACTAAAGAGTGCATGAGATGTCTGATAAGGACAGTAAATGAACTAACAGATGGACTGGTTAAAAATGAATAACTTTCCATGGCACGTTCAAGAATTTTCTGGTATTGTTCAGAATATGAAAATAAACAATTATAGATATGTATTGATATTATATGGCTACAAACATATACAAACACTGAAAATAAAATCTGTATCCATAATAAATAGAACCCTAGACTGGGATCATATTCTTAAACATAAAATGCAACTCATGAAGAAATTCTTAAAGTTTTATTCCACATATACACCACGGAATACTATGCAGCCATAAAAATGGATGAGTTCATATCCTTTGCAGGGACATGGATGAAGCTGGAAACTGTAATTCTCAGCAAACTAACACAGGAACAGAAAACCAAACACCACATGTTCTCACTCATAAGTGGGAGTTGAACAATGAGAACACAAGGATACAGGGAGGGGAATATCACACATCAGGGCCTATTGGGGGATGGGGGGCTAGGGAGAGATAACGTTAGGAGAAATACCTAATTAGATGATGGGTTGATGGGTACAGCAAACCATCATAGCATGTGAACCCTTGTGTAACAAACCTGTACATTCTGCACATGTATCCCAGAACTTAAAGAATAAAAACTAAAAATTTAAAAAAAGTTTTTTTCCTCCCTCCCAAAGAATATCTCCACAACACTGTAATCTTGTTGTAGATTTTGAAATACTTGTATGAACAAAATTTATAATTTTCTTTTTAGTCAAAATATTGTCCTGGACAAATACCATAAGTCCTTTAAAATACATTTTCACTACAATTTTCCAAATGGCTAATTTCTATCAGTGAAGTTCAATTTCCCCTGCACAGCTAGGTGTCATGTTTTTTCATCTACTGAAAGTCAAAAGAGTCCTCTGGGCTGCAGATTACAAGACAATTTTTAGATGAGGTGTCAGCCTGTACTTGCATATGCTTCCTCTGACTTAGTGTTACCATTTTCGAAGTAGTAATTTTGAGTTTTGAAACTGTGGCCTATTTTTATGCAACATAATTCACATAACTCCACATAGATATTGAGATTTATGTAATAGGATGTGCTTATCTAAGCCACGCCCATGTAGGAATAACATAGGAAACAATATGTTATACTTGAATGCCTGAATTGCTGGCCCTAGGTTTGGTGAAGCTGACATTGTGGGTTAAGAATTTTCCAGGGAGTACAGCAAGTCTTGGTATTTGGGTTGATAACATTTAAAAGATGCTTTCAAAGACTTCTGCGTTGAGACAATACAATCAAAAGGGAAAAGTCTGTGGCTGCTAGCCTTTACCTGTTTCAACCTGAATAATGTTCAGCCTGAACTCTAGTAAGTATAACCATTTGAAATTTTGGAATAGAGTGAAAAGGTCACACCTCAGGCCCTCAAAATGTCAGAAAAAAATTTATGAATCATTTGCACACAACATTGCTCAAATATTGCACAGATATTGATCACAGACTGTTTGGAAATAATTCTATGAACATTTGTAGCCAATGGCTTTCATTCAGATGAGTTCTAAATTTAGTAAGAAAAAGAGACTAGATTTTTCTGATGTTATTGAAATATTCAGTAACTACTACTCTTTTGAATGTTAATAGCATTAAATTTGTTTTGTGTTTTGTCAAGGCACTCTCCACTAATTTAAACATGTTGATATAACTTTACTTCCTGTAATATATAAAAATGACCCTTAAATCTGTAGTAACAATGGACCAAGAATGTAAATAACTGAGTATATGTGAATGAACACATGAATGGATGGACCGATGGATGAATTAAAAATAAATAAATAAATGTATAACCAATTGAATTACTAAAGCAAGCAGAAAGAGAGTGTAGTTAGTACCTGGGGAGGGGGTATTCAACTTAGGGAAGTCAGAGAAAGGGTGTCTGAAATGATAACATGAGTAAAGTAAGATCTGCCCAAAGGAGCTGAGAAGATAAGCCTTGTGCATTCTTTGAAGAAGAATGTTTCAGACAGAGGAAAGAGAATAAAGATCTAGAGGCAGAAACACATCTGACATAATTGAAGAACAAAGAGGCCAGTGTGGTGAGAGCAGAATGAATGAAGGGAGAGATGTACGGTATAAGTTCTAATTCCAGGGGAGCCAGATTGCATGGGCCTTTGGAGGCCCCTATAAATATCTTGGCATTTACACCCAATAAATACAAATGTTTATTTAAAAAATTATAATAGGAAATGCAATTAAAGTTCAGCTTTTTTGTATCACTCGTAATTTGTCAGGTATTATTTTTCTAGTAGTGGATGAGTGCTGAAATATCCTATTTCTCATCTTATCCTTTTTGTTGTCCATAGTCTTACACTTATTGAGATGTGAGGCTTGTAGCTGTGGGATGAAAGAAAATTAACTGTAATTGTTTCTGATTTAGTACCAAACACTAATATCTTTCATTAATTTATTTATTCAATGAGGATCTCTAAGCAATTTCTATGTGCTCAGTACTGTGCTAGGAAATAATTGCAAACTCCAGGAGAATTGGGACATGATTGCTTCAAACTGCTCTATTTCAGGATTAGCACAACTCAATAGCACATGCTCAATAATGTGTCCAGAATAAAGAAGTTACTAATAAATGAGGATACAACAGCGAAGAGGATATAGTTGGTGACTGATTTCATGGTACAAGTGAAAGAGTGATTTTAAAATAAGAGACTATAGTTATGCACCAAATAACAATGTTTTGGTCAAGAACAGACCACATATACAACGGTGGTTCAATAAGATTATTATGGAGCTGAAAAACTTTTTATCACCTGATGACATCTTCATCATCTTGATCCTGTATAGGTCTAGGAAAATACGTGTGTTTGTGTCTTAATTTTTAACAAAAAGTTTTAAAGTAAAATAAATAAATTTGCAATAAAATGGTTATAGAATGATAATATAAATAAAGAAAATATTTTTGTACAGCTATGCTGTGTGTTTATGTTTTGAAGTAAAAGTTATTACAAGAATCAAAAAGTTAAAAAATTAAAAGCTTATGAAGTAAAAAATTCAAGTAAGTTAAGGTTAATTTATTATTTAAAAGTAATATTTGTTTATAATTTACTGTAGCCTGATTACATAGTGTTTATGAAATCTACAGTAGTGTTCAGCCACGTCCTAGGCCTTCCCATTCACTCACTAGTCACTCACTGACTCTCCTAGAGCAACATCCCGTCCGGTAAGCTTCGGTCATTGGGAGCACTTTACATAGGCGTACCTTTTAAAAAAAAAATTTTACATTCTATAATGTTTGCACAGTGACAAAATCATGTAAGGACAACTCTTTCAGAACATATTTCCACTGTTAAGCGACTCATGACTGTGATGAAAGACAGGTAGTTTCAGAGTGACGGTGATTAATCATTGCAGAATTTAGTAACAAAGTAGCTACTGCCTAAAATATCAACAAAAAGAAAAGTCACTGAAATACTGACCAGTGTTGTTGGAGAAAATTGGAAGAAAAAGACTAAGCATACAATTTGCAGATGTTTATTTCTTGCTTAGAATATGATTAGGCTGAATGGTGAAATGCACCTAAAAAAATTAAGTCAACTTTATAAATGGTGCCAGGATGTTTACTAGATTTGCTTGAAAATTTCTCAAAGAACTATCAAAGAGTTTGCCAATTTACTACAAAGTCAATTCTATGAATATAACCACTAAAAAAACCCAAAACAAACAAAGAAACAAACAAAAAAAAGTATTGCCTTAGCATCTTCACTAAGAACAAGAGTAGGCACAAAAACTCAAGAGTAATTTCAAAGCATGTTGATTCCTCCCATATTCTTCTCATAGATAATTCATTAAAACCTTGCAAATGTCAATTCACAAATCAAAGACACATTTGTATCTTCAGGTTCTTACATGTAAAAAGAGAAACCATCTATGTTGACGTAAGATATGTCATTTCAATTTATAATTACCTGTCAGTTTTCAGGAAAAATAAATATTCAAGGACACAGGAAGAATCAGCATATAACAAAAAGGAAAACATCATTGATTGTTCTGGAAATCATTAAATAAATTGTCTATTTACAAACCTTAGCATGAGTCTAAAATTACCTAATGCTTTTCTTATGGAAAATAAAAAAGAAATAGTATCTAATGAACCGAATCTTGATTATTAGAAGGGATGTTTATAGTTTCCAAAGCAGAAGTTGGCAAATATTTTCTATAAAAGGTCAGACTAAATATTTCAAGCTGTGCAGGCCAAATATTCTCTGTCACTGCTACTCAACTCTGCCACTGTAGTTGAAAGAAGGCTTAGTGAACAAATGAGCATGGCTGATAAAACTATTACAAAAGCAGGTAGCATACCAGATGTGGCTCAAGGGCCACAGTTTGTGGACACTCATTCTAGAAGGTTTTCAGATTAAAGGAACTCTAGGGGTGCTTAGTATTTATCTGACCACAACCAGATACATTCCAAAGTCGTGAGTGCTGTAGTATCTCAGGTGATACCAAGCCTGGTGAACAAATCCTGTTTATGTAAGTCAACTGAAAAACCAAATGCAAAACTTTACCTGAACTTGCCTGCAGTTGATACATTCTGGGAGATATGAAAAACACATTTTTTAATGACAGAACTTAACCCATAAAAAGAAGTTTTAGCAAGAGGAATGTATGAATCAAGTGTGTTCAATCTTTCTCAGCAGAATCACCTGAAATTCACAAAAGCAGAAAGTAGATTAAGCTAGATATCAAGATGTCTGGATTCTGCTACAGGCTTTGCTACTAAGAGCTTGAATGACCTCTACACTTCAGTTTCCTTAACTCTAAAAAAAAGTATGTGAACTTGATGAACTTTGAAATTATTTCAGACTAGAAAAGTTGATGGTATTATAAATTAAATGAACGTTTTGATAGTATTGCCAATAGGAAGAAACCATGGGTGAGAGAGCCAATGGTGACTAAGAGGACAGGTCCTCCACCAGGCAGATCCTCTATGAGCATCCAAAGTCTGAGTTGTGAGGGACTTTTTAATGACAGTGAAATCAAGTGAGGGAATGCCTCATAGAATACATGCTGTAAGTTCCAGGCAGAGTCTTTTCAGCACCCAAATATCCAATAGACAAATGTACAGTATTGAAAAGGTAGAGAGAGGCCAGCTGCCAATAAGCCAAAGCATTCACTGCTTGCAAAAATAGAAGCAAATATTGCTCACATCAGAGCACACGGAGCAAGGCCTCCTATTTCAGTGTGTGGGTATCCATACATTTCTTTTTAAAAAATGTCAATTTATTCTTGCTTATATTTGATTATTAAAGGCTAAGATGCTGCATTTGACTGTGAATCTGGAAAACCCTCAATCCAAGAAATTCTCAAGAAAGATAATCTCCAATTCCTAGGAGCTCAGGTCTCAAAACTCATCAGAGAGAAAATACTGGACTGCTTGAAGGATGTGCTAGCTCTTGATGACACTGGGTTCTTTAAAATCTGCCTTTCCATTGAGTCAGACCATCAGAGAAAGAAACTTCTAAGATGTATCCTATTGTCCAACCTATCCCTCCTACCCGCTCACTGTAGAATTCCTTTTGCTGAATCAGAGGTTGCTGCAATGCTATCAACATACACTGATGATACTAATGTACAGTGTGGCCACATGCTCTGGGGTGCCTGAGACGATCATAGTTTATGCCTGTGGTCCCAACATAATAGTGATAATGCTCTTCCAAGAACCGTTTTTCTCTAAATGAATGGAATTTAAACAATTTAAACATTTTTTTTTAAATCACAAACACAATTTAGTGGCCCCTCTTATTTTCCCTAAATCAAGTGGGAAGAAAGAGAAGCATTCACAACCAATGGATGTTCAAAACAAATGTTTTTAAAAAAAACATTTTAAAAAAAATCACAAAAACAATTTAGTGGCCCCTCTTATTTTCTCTAAATCAAGTGGGAAGAAAGAGACATATTCTCAACTAATGGATGTTCACCATTCTGGAGCAGGTATGGCAAATACTGACACTGAAGGAGGAAAACTAATTAACGTCTTTTTGCCTCTTGGTCACCAAGGAAAGTGGATCTTGACTTGAATCACAAGTGGCACAGTGTTTCTGTAATCAGGATTCAGCAAACAGATGACCGTTGTATGACCCGATACATGCCTGCTCTCCTGCCTCAGGTTGCCCTGGAGAAAAGACCAAAGGGCCATAGGGCCCTTACTTTTTGAGGACCAAGTTTCATTGCAAGCAGCCAAGCATCTTGCACCCGGAAAGATGAGATAAAAACAACTCACCAATCCTTTTCAAATATATCACTTCCTTTTAAATGCAGCTATTTGTTTCTGGATTCAATTAGCTATGCAATATTCTAGTTATAGAAGTTCACTATATTTTTAATATACAAATTTTAACTGATTTATGGGACACTAAAATGATCAAGTGGAGAGTGCAACACTTGTTTTAGAGAACCAGACTCTAAAATATTATCATCTACATCCTTTTATTTTCTTTACATTTATTATAGTTTGTTATCTTAAATCATTGTTGAAACAAGGCAGGTTATAAATAAATGAATACAAAAGTGTGAATGACATAGTGAGATGGCATGATATTTCCCAGGCTTCCTCAAATCATGCTGAGACTTTCCAAGGGAAGGATGATCCTTTTTTATTTAACAATCAAGAAATAGCAATGTATACTAAGTTAGGAAAGATGACACTATATCATCCCCTGAATATTCTCTGTAGCTTTAGGTGGTCTTACTTATTTCCTTTCCTTCGCTAGGAGTGGAGTGCAGTTGCACACAATGAGTATCTCTCTGACACACAGCTCTTTTAATGAACAGCTCATATATTTTCTCAAAATATAGGCCTGGGGAAATATACAGCAATGGAAGATTTTGTTCTGCCCCCTCATTTATTTAAAAATCTTTTGGGTTGAGTGAAAAGACCGTTATAATGGCCTTTTTTGCATCCTACAAGAAATATAATAATTTATTAACAGTTAATCCAAACAACTTTTGAAAGAACCATAGGGACAAAAGAAAATGGGAAGGTAGCGCTGTGGGTTGACTTGTGTCCTCCATAAAGATAAGCTGAAGTCCTAAACCTCAGTACCTGTAAATGTGACTGTATTTATAAATAGGGCCTTTACAGACATAATTAGTTAAGATAGCATCATACTAGGTACAGTGAGCCCTATATCCAATGACTGATATCTTTATGGAAGGCCATGTGAAGATGCAGAGACACATAGACACAGAGGAAGGAAGGCCACATACCAACTGAATTAGATGTTGGGATGGTGAAGCTACAGTTCAAAGAATAGCAGGAACTGCCAGCTGTTCACCAGAAGCTGGAAAAGACACAAAAGCATTCTTAAATAGAGTCCTCAGAGGGAGCAGGAGCCTGCTAACACCTTGATTTCAGGTTTCTAGCCTCCAGAAGTGTGAGAGACTACATTTCTGTCCTTTTAAGCCATACAGTTAGCAGTACTTGGTTACAGCAGCCCTAGGAGACTACAGCAAGGGACAAACTCCCTTTGTTAGGATCACCTTATCACTTCCTTTCCAACTTCTTAATCTCCAGGGTAATATGCATTTTAATGAGATTCTGTATTTTAAGTTAAAAGATGACAGTACAGTTTGCTAGTGAATAGCATGAGCTTTGGCGAAAGAAAGATCTGAATTTAAATCTGGTTTTACCATTTGTTAATGAAGCATCTTGGCCAAGTCAATTGATCTTTCTAATACTCAGTTTCCTTATAATTAAAATGAGAATAATTACAATGTCTACATTGAAATGTGATCATGTAAGTAAACAATGATCATTGACCTTACATAGAGGATAAAAGACACAGAAATAAAAGACAGTAAAATCAGAAAAAAAAAGAATTAAATTGTTTGGAGATGCCATGATATTACATATAGAAAACCCTAAAAACCACAAAAATCTGTTGGAACTAAGAAAGGAATTTAATAACATTTCAGGATACAAAATCAACATACAAAAATCAGTTGTGTTGCTACACACTAACAACAAGCTATCTTTAATAAATGAAGAAAGCAAGACCATTATAACAGCATCAAAAATAATGAACTATTTAGGAATACGTTTATTCAAAAAGGTGAAACATCTGTACACTCAAACCTATAAGATATTGATTAAAGAAAATGAAGAAGATATAAATAAATGAAAAACTATTCTGTGGATTGGATTGGAAGAATTAATATCGTTAAAATTTTCATACCACCCAAAGAGATATATATATTTAATGCAATCCTTATCAAAATTCCAATGACATTTTTTACAGAAATAGAAAAAAAAATCTAAGTTTGGATGGAACCATTACATAGCCCAAATAACCAAAGCAATTTTAAGAAAGAAAAAAAAAGCTCGAGGCATCACAGTCCCTAATTTTAAAATATATTACAAAGTTTTTGCAATCAAACAACATAGTACTGGCACAAACAGACACTTACGCTCATGGACAGGAATAGAGAGCTCACAAATAAACTCATACATACATGATCAGTTAAACTTTAGCAAGACTGCCAAGAATACACAATGGGGAAAGGATAGTCTCTTCAATAGAGGGTGATAGGAACTGGATATCCATGTGTAAAAGAATGAAATTGGACCCATCTTATATACAATATTGAAAAATTAACTCAACACAGATTAAAGGTTTAAATGTAAGACCAGAAGCCATAATACTCCTAAAAGAAAATAGGGGAAAACTCCGTGATATTGGTCTTGGCAATCACTTTTTGGATATGACACCAAAAGCATAGACAATAAAAGCAAAAATAAATAAGTAGGACTGCATCAAATTAAAAAAAAAAAAGAAAAAGAAAAACTTCTGCATAGAAAAGAAAACAATCAACTGGGAATGGTGGCACACATCTGTAATTCCAGCGCTTTGGAAGGCTGAGGCGGGAAGATGGGTTGAGCTCAGGAGTTCAAGACCAGCTTCAGCAACATAGTGAGACCCCATCTCTACAATTTTTTTAAAAAATTAGCCAGGCATGGTGATGCATGCCTGTAGTCCCAGCTAGTTGTGAGGCTGAGGTGGGAGGATTACTTCAGCCTGGGAGGTTCAGGCTGTAGTAAGCTGTATTCATGACACTGCACTACAGCCTGGGTGACAGAGAGAGGCTCTGTCTCAACAAAAAAGAAAAAAATAACAATCAACAAAATGAAAAAACAACTACAGAGTGGGAAAAATATTTGCAAACCATATATCTGACAAGGTATATGGAAATATATATGGTATATGGAAATATATTAGGAATCCAGACAACTCAACATATATGGCAATATAAAAATACAAATAAACCCTATTTAAAAATGAGCAAAAAACCTGAATAGACATTTTTCTAAAGAAAACATATAAATGACCAAGAGGTATATGAAAAGGTGTTCAACATCACAAATCATCAGGGAAATGCAAATCAAAACCATAGTGAGATATTGCCTTACACTTGTTAGGATGGCTGTTATCAAAAAGATGAGATAAAAAGTGTTGGTCAGGTATGGAGAAGGGAAACCCTGTACACCATCTGTGGGAATGTAAATTGGCACAGCCATTATGGAAAATAGTATAGAGGTTCCTTTAAAAATTAAAAATAGAATTATTATATTATCCAGAAACATATACTTCTGGGGATATATCCTGATAACTTGAAATCAGTATATTGAAGAAATACGTGCACCACATGTTGATTGCATCATTATTCAGAATGGACAATGGCTACATATAATTCAAGTGTCCATTAATGGATATCACATGTATCATGAAGTAGTTATCAGCCATAAAAATAAGGACATTCTGCCATGTGTTACATCATGGATAAACCTAGAGGACATTATGCTAAGTGAAATAAACCAGACAGAGAAAGACAAATACTATATAATCTTGCTTATGTGTGGAATTTAAAAAAGTAAAGCTCATAGAAGCAGAGAATAGAACAGTGGCTGTCAGGGACTGAAGGGTGGAGGAAATGGAGAGAGATTGTTCATAGGGTACAAACTTTTATTGTATTATTGTTCAGTTTTATTAACATATAATTAACAAATATAAATCATATATATATACAAAAGACAATGTAATTTTTTGATATATATGTGTTGTGAAATGCTTAAATCAAGCTAATTAGCATATTCATCATTTCACATACTTATTTCTTTGTGTCAAGAACATTTAAGATCTACTTGCTTGGCATGTTTCAGGTATACAATACAATTACAATATTAACTGTAATCACCATCTAATCAGATTAAAACTTTGTAAAAAGGGCGAGAACACTTTGTTGTAAGATGAATATGTTCTGAAGACTAATGTTTAGCATGGTAACTATAGTTAATAATACTGTATATAGTAACAGTAGATTTTAAATGTCTTCACCCCCCTACACACACAAATGATAACTATGGCTGATGATGGAGGTGTTAATTTTATTGTGGTAACATTACATAATCTACACATGTATCAAATCATTGCATTGTACACCTTAAATATATAAAATATTGCCAATTAAATATTTAAAATAAGAAAAATAAGAAAAAACATTGTGTTGATTGGGTATCCACTAGTTCTCCAGTTTAGGATTTAGGTTCACACTGATCTGGAGTATGATTGCAACATATATGGCATAGAACTGAAATGGATAGCAATGAAAGTCTTTTCTAGCTATGTGGTCTGATGACCCACTTAATAGGGCAGTGGTGGCTTATAAGGATTCCTGCAGATTTGGCGGGAAACTCAGCAGGACATTGAGACTCTGCTAGAAGCAAGAAGCCTCATTTTCCTTTCCATCCCCACCAATTTAACAAGATTTAGGGTTTGGATTAGAAATTAAGACAAAGATGGTAGCAAAAGAAGCACAAAGTAATTTTTCATCAAAGGGGCTCAGCTAACCTGCTCTTAAAGATTCAAGCCTGAACATTTCACCCATACTCTCATTCTGGTCTATTTTTAATTTCTCAGTTATCGCAGATGTGTGTGTGTGTGTGTGTGTGTGTGTGTAGTAATTAACTTTATTTTGCATTATGACACTGTAGCTCTTGTTTTGGCTATATTTCTCCTATAAGTCAAGAAAAAGTAAGTAGAAAACAAAATTGCAAAGTCACACACGTAGTCACCACTCCTCTAGTATTTATCTAAATCAATATTTAGATAAATGTGTAAAACGCAAAGAATAAACCAGAAACTATGACGTTTCTGAACCTTTCATGCTGCATAATACTTTCTTATTACTTCTTGCGTCCTCTGGTACCTGCTAGAGTTTAGAGCTGTGGTCATGGATTTGAGAAAGCAAGGGACATATCTACATATGCAAAAATGACAATGAAGTTCACACCCATGAATTATTATCTTCCACAATTATTTAGCTGACCCTGGAGAAAACAAGAAATCTTAGCTAGATGAAGAGCAGCAAGAAGGAACTGGAAAGTAATTTTGCATTAAGGCTGCAGTATATGCTCACCACATTATTTCTCTTTTAAACATGAAATTCAAAGCACATAAATCATTAAGATATAGCAAAATGCCATGCTTTCCTGGAATTTAGGGAATATAAATGTTTAAATACGAAGCATTAGTATTCTTCTTTCAGATGATTTATATTTTGAAGTAATCAAAGTAGTAAACTTGCATTGCACCTCTCCTAGGAATAATTTTTGAAATAACCCTGTCATATTGATTTCTACTATCTCACACAAATACACACACACACACACACACAAAACACAAGTAATCACAGAAGTTGATGTCACAGAAATGTGCTATACATTTTGTTCTTTAATGGCCATCTGCCATAACTTATTAAAAATTGTATATATTCAAGGTGTACAACATGATTTGATATATGTATACAGATCGTTTCTAACTTAAGATGGGTCCATTTCCAATTTTTCAACTTTAGAATGCTGCAAAAGTGATATGCATTCGTACAATACTCATAAAACCATTCTGTTTTTCACTTTCAGTATGGTATTCAGTAAATCACATGAGATATTCAACACTTTATTATAAAATAGGCTTTGTGTTAGATGATTTTCAAATGACATTATTTTCAAATTGCGATGGATTTATTGGGATGCAGCCCCACTGCAAACCAAAGAGCATCTGTATACTGTGTAATGATTATCAAAATTAAATTAAACTAACACTTTAAATACCCATGCTGTACATTAGATTGCCAGAACTGGTTCATTTTATAACTAAAAGTTTGCACTATTTGATCAGCATGTTCCCATTTTCCCCAATCCCCAGTTCCAGGCGATCACAGTTCTATTCTCCATTCCTAAGAGTTAGACTTTTTAGATTTCATATGTAAGAGAGACCATACAATATTTTTCTTTAATTTCACTCAGCATAATATCCTCCAGGTGCCATGACTCCTTAAGTAAACTGTGTGTTTCTTGATGGCAGATGCTCTTTCCCTCTTTTAGGTCCCCAATAGTTTCTAAACCAAGACTGCACAGAAGTGCTGCAAGAGTGCTACAGGGGATAGAGGCCATAGTTCTGGTTTTTAGTATTTATTTATTGTGTGTACCACAAAATGTAGATCAAGGATTTGTAAAAGAAAATATGAATACTTGAATTTTAGTGGCTACTTTGTCATCTGACCCCATATATTGAAGGAAACCATAAATCTAGGATGGAGTGGAGTCTCACAGAATGACATGATCTCAGCAAGGCTATTGACTATTCTGAAAGTAAGCATACGGACAGCAGTCAAATGTTTACAGTGATGATTTGGGGCTGTTTGGATTCAGAACATTTTATATTCTGATTCTGTAATATAGGCAAAGGGCTAAAAATACATTTTGATTGTTCGGAGAAACAGAATGAATAGAAAGGGCAACCATCATGAAAACTGAAAAGTTTCTAAAAGCTTTCTTCAAATGCGGGAAGGACTCTCACATGGAAATGGACATGCTATTTCATGTGGAGCTAGACAAGACAAAACAGCAATAGAAGTAACCATGAAATATATTATAATAACTAAATAACGTCCTTAATAAAAAAATATGCTCAAAAAGAAAAGGCGGCCTTCAGATATAGCTTACATTTACTAGAATGAGTGAAATAAAATCTTGATTGAGCACTGGCCAAAAACACTGAGGGATTTCAAGCTTGTGTTGTCTGTGTCTGTGTGTGCGTGTGTGTGTGTGCATGTGTGTGTGTGTGTGTGTGTGTAGCATCTAAGTTACCTTCCAATTCTATGATTTTATGAAATGTAGACACCCATTGCAATTAAAGAAAAATGTTAACTGACTTAACAAAGATTAGATACAGGCTCATAGACCATTAAGATATCATTGTAAATCTCCAAAGAAAGAAGATAAGATAGCACCTTTTTGTCTTTGATTTGTGACCCCATGTCACTTCAAAATTTCAGAGATCCTAATAGAAACCAAGGAAGATCCATATTCACACTATAGACTCTCCTGGTGACTACTTACTTCTAGACGGTGAGATGTTTCCTGATAAAACACAGTGATTTATGTTTGTGTTTTAATTTAGAAAAATTAAGACAACCATGGATTTAATTCTGGTAAATCAGTATACACTTAGTCATGCCCAGATATCCACATCGGTACACTACTCATGCTCTGCCATGTTTTACAGGGCTCAAGCCAAACTGGTTCATGGTAACTGTGACTACCACTTCATGGTACCCTGGAAAAAGATGAAGTGAGACCGTTAAACATGGAGAAGAACACTTATTAAGAAATCAAGAATTTATTATAATGCAAGTGTATTAAAGACTATCCCCCTCACTGTGGCCTGACATGGCTATCTTGTTTCAGCTGATACTATACATACTTTTGTCTAAGAAACTTATGCTGGCCATGATGACATTGAAGAGAAGAAAAAAAGAAAAGTAAGCTTTTTCTCTCTAAGTCTTCTTTCATAGCCGGAGATTTTAGACTCTGACAATTAAGTTGCTCTATATTTTTTCTCTGTTCTAGATTACTGGTCTAAGAAACTTCTAAAGAAGAGTGAAGAATAAAGAAGCTTCTTTAAGATTCTAGGCAAAATTTTCCTCATGTAGCTCCCAGATCCTAAGAACCAAGGTCATAACAGTGTACTCTCCACCAATAATCAGATGATAGATAAAACCAGAATGATAAAACTATAGATCCTTTAATATTACCATGACATAAAACTCTATGAGGCCAGCAATTGTTGTCTAATTTTTCTAAAACTCTTTTTTTAAGGCTTGGGACAGTGCCCATCACACAGAAAGCATTCAATAAATGTTCGTTGAATAAATGAATGAATAACAAATCAATGTATCATTGAATTAAATTTGATAAAGGCATCAAATTAAAGAAAAAGTATTTGAAAATTCTTACACTCAAGAAAACATTTCATGCATTACCATGATCATTGAGATATTGATGTTTTAAAATTAGACTCCTGTAGAGTTCCATTGTACTTCAATTATATATATCCAGAATATCAAAGATTATTATTGTTTATGTTATTGATTTAGCTCTCTGGACTACATTTCAGAGCTGGTCCTGCACTGTCTCATGTTCAGGGCTCTTTGCAGGTGCAGTGCAGGAACTGCTCCAAGAACTGCAGAGACAAAGGTTTTTCTTTGGAGCAGGTTTTGATGCTCACATTGAGAATGTGGTAACTTGTCAGATCTTTCCTTCTCACTGTGTTTTGCTTTTTTATTTGTCTTTAACTAGCAAAAGTGAGAATCTCTTTATAGGTCAATGGTTATGAGCTTGGTCCCTGGAGTGAGAGTGCCGGGGTTTACCATTCACACCACTTAAAATCTGTGTTATTTCACCTTTCTGAGGCCTTATTTCTCCATCTGTATAATCGAGCCAAAATAACACCTAACTTACAGATTTATTTTGAAGGTTGAATTTGGAGGTGGAAGTTCACAGCACAGTTCCTGGTATACAGTAAGTATAAGGATTGTTAGACTAACAGCTGGTACATGGTGATAACTGTATCTTACCCTTTCTTTTCTCCTTCCCTGCCATATACCACTCTTCTCCCCCTACCCTGCCACCTTACATAAGCATCCTCTGAAAACCTGCTGGTATTTGAAAATCCTATATTCCCATGAAGGGTGTACACATGGAGGATGCTGATGGTACCTGACTGTGTGCAGATGCAGCAGCCCAAACTCTGTCTCTGACCCTACTTCTGTATCTTAAGCCCAGTGGATTCCTTGCAACTATATGTATGATTCCTCTGTTATCAGTTGGTGATGATGGTGCAAGAGAGGGTAGAATTGTGTCAGAATTCAGAGGGAGGATAGCATGTTAAAACTAGAAGAAATATTCTAGATCAAGACCCTTATTTAGTAGATGAGGACAGTGAAAGCAGAGAAGCCGTGTGCCCGACCTAGGCCTGGCTTACTGAAATTCTTGGGTCTTGTCTCTGTGCCCCCTACTCCTGCCCACCCCTCCCACCTCCCAAGCATGTTTAGTCATGACAAACAGAAGGTAGCAGAAAAGAGATTCATTAATCAGGAGACCCACTTTGGTGAAAGGAGAAGATTCTGTATCATTAACTGATTAAATAAAACAAATTCTAATGTAACATTTACTTTTCTCTCTGCCACCCCTTGGAGAAAAATTTCAAGAAGAAACAAAACTAACCAGCAAATTACATGTTAAGCATTCCAATATTATGTTGTTAACAAACTATTTTAGTATTTTAAGAAAGAGAATATGAGGACTTTAAAATGTGGGTCCAGTTTTTCTTTGTTATTTTAGTTTTAACTTTTGATGAGCCACACGGTGATATTATTCTACCTATGTTAATTTGAATCTGTCTGGCTCACATGGAGAGACATTTCAAGTGCTTTCCATAATATGGGGAAGGAATTATCTCATGAGGAAAGGATTTATTTTTTATGCTGCTGGATTCTTGGAGGTTTTTGCTGAGAATCATCTAGGGTGGGATGGGGCATCATGCATTTATTTAACAAGTATGTACTGAGTAGGTACTGTGCCAGGCACCATGTCAGTTACTAGGTTTATGAAAATGAGATTCAGATCTTAGTCTCAAAGAGCGTAGAATCTAGTAGGAAACACTAGTATGTTAATTAATTACTAATATAAATCACAGTAAATATAAATGCTAGTGTATAGTCGGTGTGCTATAATAGTATTAGAAGTGGTCCTTAAATCATACTGGGACTAAAATAAAAGATCTCTGAGGAGCTGACTCTTGATGGACACACTGGGAAAGAAAAACTCTTTGAATTAAAGAATAACAGGAGTCTAAAAGCTTTGATTTTAACTTAGCAGATAACTGACAAAATCTAATCCAGCCTCACCTCACTTTCCATTGAAGAATTTATTAAAATCATACAAATGATTACACTCTGGGAATACTCATTAAACATCTGTAAGATTCTATGGGACTTTTTCATTAATCAAAGCCCAGATGTGACCCTATGGCCAAATATGTAGGACTATTGGAAGAAGGCTGATTTTTCCTTATATCCGTTACCTACGTCTATCCCAGTTAACAAGATTTCTGTCTATGAGGGAAAAACAGGAACACTGGATATATTTGTGGCTCTGAGTGGACCTTTCTCACAGTACTGGCTTTTATCCTATCCTCTGCTCAGGTTGTGACTTTAGTAATTAGCAAATTAACCAGCCTCTGTATGTGAGCTCACCTTTCCTCTTTATGGGTTGTTAAAATAACAGTCTAACTGCCTGACACTTAAACAATGGGATATTTTTTAATGCAAAGGGCACTTGTTTCATTAGAAAAACCATAAATCTCAGCAAAGTTAAGGTTTTAAGCTGTGGTCAGTTTCACAAACAGTCGTAGTCCCACAGAGCACCCTCATTTTTGCCATTACTTCACATTCATGGCAGGTTTAGAACACTCTCTGGGTTTCAGTTAGGAAAGGGGACTTAGGGACTAGAGCTCTGATTGGAAATTAATGTGTGGAATGTTAAACTTTGATTACGAATGCCACAATTGTTTCCTTGGTTAGACAGTTTCATGTCATTGTTCAACAATTTTATTGAATATCCACTTTATGCCAGGCACTATTCTACATGCTAGAACATACCAGTAAATAAAAAGCTAGGGGTACCTACACACTGTGATTTCTTTTTCTGAGATGGAGTTTCGCTCTTGTTACCCAGGCTGGAGTGCAATGGCGCGATCTCGGCTCACCGCAACCTCTGCCTCCTGGGTTCAAGCAATTCTCCTGCGTCAGCCTCCTGAGTAGCTGGGACTACAGGCATGCGCCACAATGCCCAGCTAATTTTTGTATTTTTAGTAGAGACGGGGTTTCACCATGTTGACCAGGATGGTCTTGATCTCTTGACCTCGTGATCCACCCCTCGGCCTCCCAAAGTGCTGGGATTATAGGCGTGAGCCACCGCGCCCGGCCCACACTGTGATTTCTGTAGAACTGGGAAACTGTCTGTCATAATGGCACCAGAGCACTTACATGTCAGTCCAATTGCTTATCAGTTCTATCACTCCTTAAAAGTGATAGTAAATTCAACTTTTCTTAGGCTTTCAGGAAATAGAAGACACTTTAAATCAGTCATTTTAGTACAACAATGACTGGTATAACAAATAGCCAAGAGAGGAAGAAAGTTAACATAACCAGAAAATGTAAATCTTAAATATAGAGCAAGCTTGTTTATAAATATCAGTAAAAGTGGCTTTCACTACCTATACTTAAAAACTCAAAAAATACATTTATCATACAGTAAGTGTAGAGATCATAAATGTACATTTCTTAACACCTCAATTTAATTTTCTTTATTTTTGGATTACAAAATAATATAAATTCCCAATAGTTATAAGACTCAGCTGATGTGTACTTTTCCAGGTTGGAAATTGATAAATATCAGTTTATGATAATGGATTTTAGATTAAAATATAAAAGGCAAATGGCACAAAAATTCCAGGGCCCAAAATAGTGATCTCTGAAAAAAGTGATAATACTTTATAGTCCAGTTTATGATGTAGGTAGTGGCCAATTCTATATATGATGCTGTTTCTAAAATCTTGACCTTATTTGGTAGAAAAACTAGACAGGAAATTGCCCACATGAATGCGTGTGTGCACATGTACACACACATATATCAACCCTCCTCAATTAAAAAGGGAATAGAGAAAACTCTGCTCATCTGGTATTTCTCCAGAACCTGAGATGCAAGACTAAAATAAAATATCCCCCATAGAATCCAAAATTGGGATCCAAATTTATACCACACATGGTGCACAAATTATGTGATGAGAACTTATTGTTAAAATAGGTCCAGGCTTATTAAGTTTTCCAAGCTCTTAGCAGAAATAAAAAACCAGATTTCATCAATTAAATAGAAACTACTATAGCCCAACATGAGCAAAACTCTCATTGACAAATAATTCTTGGCAATGATAACCTCATATCAAAAGTCACTAAATACAAGAAGAAATTATTCTACCTAATAGACAATCTATTGGTACAACACAAAATAACATCACAGAACTTGATATAATGATATAATCTGAAATAGGTTCTTAAATAAGTATATTAAAATGAGATTCAAAGGATCAAAGACAAAATATAGAAAATAAACCAAAAGGAAAATATAAGAACCCATGAATAAACAGAAGAGATTTTACAAAACAGAATTTCTATAAATGAAGACTAGTCATTGAAATTTAAAGTATAGAAGATGATAAATAGCAAATCAGACATGGCTAATTTGTAAACTGAGGATAAATCTGAGGAAATCATTTGAATCCAGCACAGAGATATAAGAGCTAGAGCAGTAAATCTCAAAATATAGTCCTCACATCAGAGTTTCAGCATCACTGAAAACTTGTTAGAAATGACATTCTTAAGTCTAACCTAGACTTGTGGAATCAGAGATTCTAAGGATGGGGATCAATAGTCTGTCTATTAAGAAGCTCTCCAGATGATTCTACGTTTTTGAGAACTGTACTAGAGAATATAAAAGAGAGGTTAAGAGATATAGAGACAAAGAAATTATACAACATACTTTAAATATTCCAGGGAAAATTAAATAGGAAACATTTAAAAAGAAGCAATGTTATAAACTACATGGCTGAGAATACCACCAATGGAAAAAGGAGGGAGCTTTCAGATTGAGAAATATAATGAGCCACTAACATAACAAATGAAAGCAAGTCCAATCATATACATACATATATATATGTATATATATATCAATTTATATATATATACGTATATGTGTGTATATATGTAATAGTAAACCTGCAGAATATCAAAGGCAAGGATGTCATTTAAAGGGCAACCAGAGGGATTTGCTATCAAAATACTGGTATAAAGGGTATAGTGCATGACCTTCCCAGTTGAAAATAAAAGTCATTTAGTGGATGAATATTTTTCTTAAAACTAATCATGTAAAGTCTTTGGAAATTGTCCTCTGGGTATATAGCAAATGAACAACCATTTATTCAAGAAAATCTACTAAATGTATGTAAGAACAGCAAAAATATGTGGACTTAAGACACAACTCACTGCAATTTCTATCCTGCCCCTTCTGTGTGATGAAAGCTCTAGCTCAGCCATTTGAAGACATGGGGCTTCCTCCCTACCTCACTCTCAGTCGAGGGTTACAGTTTTACTCCAGGAACAGCACGAACATGTCATTCCACTCCAGCTCTGAATCTCAGAATCTTTATTCTGGGCAGCCATGAGCAGGAACACTGGTCTTTACTTTTCCCCACACTCACTCAAATGGCAGAAGTTGATACCCCAAGCACAACAGATGGAGAAAACTGGAATCTGAACACCCCTGCCCAGCTTGCTTAGGGTAGAAACATAAACATGTTTAAAATCCTGATGATACTTTTTACAAAGTTATCTTATAGGTTACTTTAAACATTTCACCTATGAACTTTAGATTTTGAAAAGAAATACTGAGGGAGTATTTGCTTTAAGTATTAACACTATTGTATAGCTTTTACAACATTATGCCTAATAGAAAGCTGTATCACTAGGCTGTATATTGGCATCTTCATTTATTCAGTGAATAGAGCCAAACATTTCTGAGGACACACTGAGACTGACAAGTCACCTTGAATTCACTTGTCACTTCCTTGGAGGGTAATTGCAATGGGCTAGCCCTCCTTGTCTGGAGAGATGTGTATAAGATGTCCTATGTTTGGGGGGTTAAGTAGTTCAGGTAGGGTAAGGAGTGGCTTGGTGCTAAATCCATATGGTCACCACAATGCCAAGACTGGTTTGCACGTAAGAAGTGGCTGTGTAGGTTTTCTTCTAGGGTACCTATGCAACAATCCTGCATGATCTGCACATGTACACCAGAATCTAAAGTACAATTGAAAAAAAAAAAGAAGTGGCTGTGTAATGGCTAAGACTTCTAACAGTATGGGTCTGGTGACTAAGCAAGATACTAAAATATCTTATTCCTTTAAAGAACCAACCTGAAGGACTCCCATCAGTAACAAAGGTAGTAGGCACAAAAAAGACCTGTACTTTGCCACATCACTGTAACCTCAGCTTTCAAGACTATTTTCCTGGCAAGGTCACACTTTAGCACCTTCTAGCTTAAGTCTTCTATGAATAAGACTTCTCTTCATCCTGTGTTTGGGAAGTTCTTGTTTTCTACCAGAGAACCTCAAATGTACTACATTTTGTACTTCCTCATCCCCAGTGTCTTGATGTCCAACAGAATCAGGGCACCATAGCCAGAATTCTACCATCTTGTTCCCATGAGTTAATAGAGATTGTGCCATTCTGTAAAAAAAAAAAAAAGAAAGAAACAAAAGAAAAAGAAGAAGAAGGAAAAAAAACCTCACTAAGAGTCAGTCAATCAACCCACTGAAACTTTCACTTAAAGAATCCTCGCCTTTATGGCTGAGAGCCTTAGCTGCTGAGGGAAATAAAATAATACCATTTTAGCATCCATAGTTGGGACATGGCCAGAACTTGGTTCATCCACTATACTTCAAATATGATATGCCAAGGCGTTTTTAAAACTCAACTACAATTTACAATCGAGGGCAGACAAAACCTGAACATTCCCATTCCAAGAACTCATAGACACTGTAGAACCCTTGACTAAATAATCAAAGATTGAAATCTTGGGATGCATGGTTTTCTGAACTTTAGACTATTACTATCAAGTTAGAGGTCTTTAGCATTTGTATACTTCTACCATCTGCTTGTAGAAGTATGTCTTCTGAGTTTTCCATGAAAAGATGGGAACCAGTGTTTACATGACACACCTTTAGTATGCGTATTCTCATTTAATCTCATAACATTTCTGTATTGACATGTTAAGTTTTAACTTTCTCTTTTAGACATATTAGGCCTTCAGGTTTAGGAATGCTATTCTTAAATGATATTTTGCATCTCCATCAGTTTCACTCCTAATACACAAACTTCTCATTTTAGAAAAAAAAATATTTTCAAAGAAATTAAAGCCAATAACTTTGTCCTGCACTTCATAAATTCTAAGAACTTAAGTGAAATTTCCTTGTTTGCAGATCTCCTTATAAAATGTTTCTCAAATGCTCTAGAAATTCCTTCCTCATTTCCAAAGTCCCAAAGAAGTAAAAAGAATATTGGCAATAGACATGGAAAAAAAAAAGATTTCCCCCAGAGCTTTTGCATCGTCATATAGTTATTTGATTCAGTCCTGAGGTGGATGCTCAACATCTCTGGGGGTAGAGAGGTCTCTGTTTGACCACATTCATTGGAAAGGACCTGATTAGACCTTCTACTCTTGAACTGTTTTCAGTGGTAGAAAGTTTTCCTTTGTCCTGTGTTGAAATTAAGTTCCTTGTTACTTCTTTGTATGAATGTGTCCTCTGGAGTGCTACTGAATGAACTGATACAGTTTCTTGCCTCTGAGTTGCTGTAGTTGCCTTCTATCCCAATCTTGCGTGTTACGTGTCTTTTGCATAGTGACATTTTGAGTATTTCCCTGCAATATTACTGCCATATCACTGGCTGAGATTTGGTCATGCTACTCTACCATATCTGTGGCATCAGAGGATAGGGTACAACTCAAAAAACAGGTGGTGCTTTGGGGTTTTTTGTAAACATACCATCAAGTTCTAGACATTGCCAATAGCCAATTCAAGCTATTTCCCTCTTCACCTTTCCTGCCTGTGTACTTAATCGACGACTATAGCCTGAAATATTCATGACTTCTCACTCATAGAATCATCCATCACGTGTGATTTCCCACAAAAACAAGCAGGTTTAAAGAAGCAGGTTTGTGCCAAAAGTTTGCAGAGTAAAGACTATTTTTTCGGTCATTTCACAATGCCCTGAGTTATTGCTGTGGTTTATTAATTCTAACTCTGTTTGACTTCATGTTTCAGTGTAAGCAGCTATGAGTCTGGGTTTCTGCAAGGTAGCGATACGTTCTCAACTGCTAGTTATTTTCCAGGAATGTCTCTTCTTGTCATGCATTCAATTAGTCATTTTAAAAAACACATTTATCGCTATAAAGCAAGGCTAGGATTAATGCTGATCTGTTTCTTTTTCCTAGATTAGTGCATTTTTCCAACTGTTTGTGCCTCAGCATATGGCCCCTATGTTCTTTTATTAAGAAAAAAAGAAAAACATTTACATTGGCCATCTTCACTGCATTTTGTTAAATGTCATCTAAAAATTCTATCTGTGCTCTGATCATCGCTTGTTCATATTTGAAGTGCCCATCTTGATATTTAGTAAGACATTTACTATAGCATTTGGGATCCTTTTGATCTAAACACCATCACATATTTGAAAACATGTTTCATCTTTTTAATTTAGTTGGTTCTGGGACTCAGGTTTTGGAATGCTATTCTTAAATAAATCATAGTCGATGCCAAGAATTCAAAGTTACTTCCTGAATTTGTTTTGGAGCTTTGGAATATGGAAAGCAGAATGCATGCTATATTTAGGGTAGACTGTAATGTTTTCTGTGGATTCAAGTTATTTCTTTCCTCTTGTGAGGAACAAAATTGAACAGTCTCAAAGATGGCAGAATGGCCCATGTGTGGTATGGTTCTGTTGCTACAAAAAAAAAAAATACTGCTTGAGTCTATACTAACAATATCCTATTCACTTTAACCTTATGTGCAATGGCTGAGAGATGACAGCTGATTCAGTGAACATCAAATCTTACCCAGAGGAACGCATGCATTGCTCTTTCTGTCTATATAGAAATGGATCTTGGCTTTTCTGTCCATGCACATCTGCTGGTGTGCCATGGCTCAAAAGGCAGCAGCCACTGTAACTGAATATGAAGGGACGTGAAGTTGGCTGTGGGAGTTTCACACACAGTCCTTGGTCTGGGTTCAAGACAAAGGGATAGATCCTCCTGCCAAGGAAAATCAGATGATAATAACCAGATATTTGTATACCAGCTTATACCTATACTATCCAGTGAATATTCACAAGTATCATTTCCTTTTAGTTCCACTGCAATCATGTGAGGTCAAATAATAGACTTTTTTTTTTTTTTTTGAAATGGAGTTTCACTCTTGTTGCCCAGGCTGGAGTGCAAGGGTGTGATCTTGGCTCACTGCAACCTGTGCCTCCCAGGTCCAAGTGATTCTCCTGCCTCAGCCTATCAAGTAGCGGAGATGACAGGCACGCATCACTATGCCTGGCTAATTTTTGTGTTTTTAGTAGAGACTGGGTTTCACCAGGTTGACCAGGCTGGTCTTGAAATCCTGACCCCAAGTGATCCTCCTGCCTCGGCCTCCCAAAGTGCTGGGATTACAGGCATAAGCCACCACGCCCAGCCGACATGTTTTATTACTTGCTCAGCACCTACCCAGGTGTTTACCTTCCCAACAGCTTCAATTTCTGCTTGGGACTCTCTATAGGTTCAAAGAAGCTGCTTCCTTTACCAACTCTAGGCTGAAACCCATGACTGAATCTAAGCCAATCTGCAGGTTTAATTTCTTTGGTCATAATGATTGGTACAGGCATGGACATGGAACATATACTGATCCATTCAGGGTGAATCTCAGGAAATTTTCTAAGCACCCTAGTATGAAGACATCACATCGTTCACATCACACATAAATGGTGATGTATCTTGCTCTGGAAGCTGCTGGAACACATCTTTGGACCATGAGGAATAGCCACCATAGGATAAAACAGGTATATTAGAAGGCTAAGCAGAGTGGTGGAAAGAAATCAAGTCTTTGGAATATTGGCATGTTGGTAAAAGTGCAAGAATAAATATTTTCTCTGGGACTTTTAATTGTATGAATCAAATAAATTTCTTTCTCATAAAAATCCATTTAAATTTTAAGTTACCTACTTCTGAAAGTGACTTCATAAGAAGGGCTGTCTTTGCTGAACTATCCTACAAACAGAGCCTGAGTCAAAGATTTGGGTGCACATAGTTAATTTAATATAAAATTTAACAAGATGATGAGAGTGGAGAAAGAAATTCATAGAAGGAGAAAAGCCAGTAAAGGGGGTGTTAGGATAAGGAATCACAGTAAGAGTGCTACAGTAGGCATATCAGGAATCATTAACATTTTTCATTTCAATGTGTTTTAGAGACATTAAATATATATTGTCAAATTCAAAGAACTGTAAGCTGTGGTTAAGATACACCAGTACTAAAACCTGAGATTTATTGAACATTTACTGTAAGAGGATTATGCTAAGTTCTTTTCATGTACTATCACATTTAATCTTTAAAATAATCTCTGGAGATAGTTATTCTAATGCTTAACTTATTTAAACAAATAAAATTCTGGGTAAAGACATTTGTGTAATTTGCTCAAAGCCACATGTAAAGCATGTCAGAGGTATATCCCAAACTCAGGTCATTCTGACTCCAACACTTGATGCAACACTGACTCCTACCCAGCCATGGTCCTACCCAGCCACAACAGATAAGCCACCAAGGGAAGGAGCAGTCACCAACATAAGGAAACACTATCATTAGCAAAAGAAACACATCTCTAAATTTCCTAGGGGAATTTATAATCTTATTTAATTTAAAAATGAGGATGTCCTCCTACCTTCTCAAAGATTCAATTTGATCTTTCAGTAAGATGGAAGAGTTCAACCACAGTATCTCTAAGAAGCCTAATAATTCTTAGATTATATAATGGTCTGATACAAGCATTTCAAATGCAAATATGAGTGAGTTTTAAAACATTGTCCATATGTAAGTGCATCTGAGAATACATTTTATTTAATAAGTAAAATTGCAATGTGTGTTTGGATATTTTCAAGACTTGAGGGAAAACAAGGGGATTGTGTGGAATAATCAGATATAAACACAGATTAATAGCATTCAGTCTTTCAAGAACATTTATTGAGTATCTCCTTTAGGTCAGGTACTATGCAGTCATTGAAATATCAGTCCCTGAGAGCAAATGAGAACAAAAAGACACCTACGAGTGTTAGAAACCAATTTCATGCCACCAAACGAAGTTTCTTTTCTTGAGTAGGATGAAGGTAGGGCAGGATGAGAACGGAAAAGAAAAATCAAATAATCCAATCCTAATTTGCACTTCATTTTTTGCCAAATTATGAAGCTGGTTAGAGATTTATTTAGGAGATAAACATTTGTGTGAAAGCCTCTGGGCGCGTGCGCGCACACACACACACACACACACACACACACACACACACACAGAGGTGTCTATAATATGGCAGATCCCAATATGGTTCTAAGGAGGCAGGATTAGCTGGTGGAAAGGACAATAATTTGGAAATTAAGCAGATTTGGAAGTGAACCTCCCCTCAACCATTTTCTAGCTGGGTAACATCACTTTATCTCTCTGAGTGTTTCTGTCTTTTGAATGACTTGTTTTAACTATAAATTTGTCAACTAGGGCTGATGTATATATAGTTCCTGACCTAGGTACTCAAATAGATTAACAATAATAGGCAGAAATAGCTACTATTCATTGAGGTATTTTTAAAATCATTTATAATAAGGGTTTTGAGAAACTGTTTCCTTGAAAAAGAAAATCCCCACAGCCTAAATCACAAAGGAAATTAACAGTTTAAATGTCACAAATGATTGTACATAATTAATGACCACTGGCAAGATTTAAAAAAATCTAATGTGAGTGAGTGATTCTCCCTGGGATCCAAAAATTAATTTTAAAAATATTGGTACTCAAGCTAAATTAAATTAAGTATAGAGACTGTTTTTCTATTTTAGCATCTTTTTCCTTTGCTTTAATCAAATAAACACTTAAAAATAAAGGACTTAGCATATTTTTCTGAGTTATCAAACATAGCCATTACTTTTAAATTGCTGAGCTCAAAGACTGAAGCTTAAATTTTGGAAAACCATAAATACTAAAGCAAACTCTCTATATGCGTATATCATTTTACCTTAGCTTGTGTTAGTTCTTATGATCAGAGTTCAAGTAGTTGTATAAAAGTGTGTCCAGTAAATTGATATGAATTCTCTATTTTTTCCTTTTAATGTTGATGATGATCTTCATTTATAGTGCTGTAATTTGTCTCTCTGTAACTCTGCATGTATTGTGTTGTAACATTTTTGTTGTATTGTTAATGCTTGTATTAAGCCGAACTTTTTAATGTATTTATATCTTTTCTCCTCAATAAGATTACAATATTATTGGTAAAAGAGTCTGTGTCATGCTGTCCCCCTTTGTAGCCTCTGAGGTCAGGTAGCACATATTCTTTGTGTACAGCAGGATCCCAATGTATAACATATTTAGTGCTGGGCTGATATTTCGCTCATCTCTCCACTCACATTCATCTCTTCATGCTGATTTGTTTCTGCTCAATAACCCCTGTTCTTCAATTTGACTTCTCTATCATAGTCTCTGTTTTATCAAATTCCCTCCTCATTTTAAATCAAATCAAATCCCGCTGTTTACTTTCCACTTACATTACTGCCTGTAAGCGTCTATCAGGTACACTTATACCTAGATTATTTATGCTGGGGCTGTAATGCTTTTCACAATACCATATGCATCAAATATGCTTCCCAAAGCAAAACTCCCATTTTATTGCATCTACTCAATTTTGCAAGCCCGTAACTCCTCCCAGTTGTCATTTTCACAATAATACAAGGGAGGACATTGTTTGTATGAAAATTTTACAGAATGCCTCTCTCTGTCTAGTCCATTTTTTAGTTAATCAAATTTTTATTTTATTTTATTTGCTAGTTCCTGGTAAACACTACCCACTTCACAATCTTCTGTATTTGAAATTTCTACAGGTTCCACCTCCTTTCATTCAAATTCAGTTCATTTTATTAGCTTCTCCTCATGGACATTTTAATCAGCTGCTCCATGTACCAAGAAAATACTTTGAAACATAAGCAGACTGCATCTCTATTAGAATCATTAGTAGAATGTAGAATTCATTGCTGATTTATCTCTACCTAAGTAAAAGGCAGAGATGTGGATTGTAACCAATCTGTTACCTTACTCTAAACTGTCATAGTAACAACCAGTTACAATATAACTTGCTTTTCTCTTACATACATAATGGGGTTGGTGAGGGGCGAGAAGATCTCTAATATCCTTATTTGTAGGCACTACCCGGTGTGTACCTAGCAATTGCATAATATAGAAAATATATCATTTTCTCTACTGAAAAACTCTTTATTTTATAATTATTCAACGGTAAGAAAAGAGGCTTTATACAATTGTGACTGGAAAAAACAGAATGTAGAGCTATGGAACTATTTTTGGAGGATGCTCTCTCCAAGTTTTAAGAGTTCAATTTCAAAAGAAGTACCTCAAGCAAAGGGCATATCTCTTTCCTAAGACAGCTTCTAAGAAAGGCAGTGAAAACTGATAGGGAGAACTTGTTCCTCGGATCTAGCTGCCAGAACCTTATCTTTGTGCATCCACTGGCCAATGAATAGGGCAGCTCCCAGGGCCAATATCGAACTTAAAAAAGGACTGGACATCTGTTGCCATGTTGCTAACAGATTCCATGGACACTTGGTTGAGAAGGAAATTAAGATTGTCTTTAATACTTACTATTTTTGAATTAAAAAATTGGAAGATGTGTCTGGGCACGGTGGCTCATGCCTGTAATCCTAGCACTTTGGGAGGCCAAGGCAGGTGGATTACCTGAGGTCAGGAGTTCAAGACCAGCCTGACCAACATGGTGAAACCCCATCTCTACTAAATACAAAAAATAAAAAAAATTAGCCTGACGTGGTGGCCCATGCCTGTAGTCCCAGCTACTTGGTAGGCTGAGGCAGGAGAATCACTTGAACCCAGGAGGCGGAGGTTGCAGTGAGCCAAGATTGCACTCCAACCTGGGCAACAAGAGTGAAAACTCTGTTTCAAAAACAAAACAAAAAACAAACAAATGAAAAACAACAACAACAAAATTGGAAGATGTTGTCTAGAAATATGAATATCCAGTTGTGATTATCAGAATAAGCAATTTAAAATTATTTTTGTCTAAAAAAATTGGCGACATATGGTCACTGCAATCACAGCACACCAGTTCTCTCCATAAACTCCAGCCTTTGGGCTGTGCCTGTGCACTTCCTAAGAAGAAATACCAAACAGAGGTGCCTCAAGACTAATCAGATTTAGTAGGGACAATCTGCTTTCCTGTTCGTACTGAGAACAAAACCAAACCTAAATTGATCCAGAATTAAGGACTTTACAAATTTATAATATAAACAGTGACATCTTGTTAGGGATCTATGTGATACATTTCACCATACTAGTTTTCCAAACTGCATTTGTGAATTCACTTTGTTTTTTGGGAAGGCTGTTAACAATGAAGGTTGGTTGAGAAACATTTCTATTGTGATGTACCTTTATTAAAAAGGCTTGAATTTAGACATATCTAGAGAGTGCCACCTTGTGGGTAAAAGGCAGTAAAGTCAAATGGAGAAAAACATACATCACATGTAAATTCTCACTATTTGTAACTGATTGTTGTCTTTATATCAACTAAGGCTGACAACCCAAATAGTTCTTCAATCATTCAGAGAGAAAATGATATAAGAGAAAGTGATGCAAATTAACCTAAAGATTACACAGAAATATTTTTCTTATACAAGAGAAATATAGTGTGTTGCAAAAATCTATGTATATATACTGTCATATACATGTGTGTATATACTTTTGTTGGTGGTATTCATAAAATATACCAATACAAAAAATCAGCAAACTGTGTTGAAAATATAAATATGAAATCTACATTCAGTTTGATTTTTTTGGCTCATCCTCAGTTCAACACAATTATTAATTCTCTGGTGCGTGGACTAAAAAACTCAGCATAAAAATTGATTTCTTGATATTGAAGAAAAACATGGTTATGGACAAAATACAGTACTGCAGCGGGTTTTCATTGATGGCAACCTCTTGTTCCATGCATCATGTTAACAATATGCAGCTTTAATGCGGAAATGGAACACATCTCAATTCTGAGGATACCTGGTTTCAGCCAGGTTTTTATCATCTGCAAACTATGTATCATCATTGATTCTAGAATGATAAGTGAAAAAGAGATCAAACAAAGAAAAATAATTTCAAATAAATATCAGCATTGATGTTTATGTCTATAGTTGTTTAAAATTTGTCTTATTTGAATAGCTACAGTTCAACTCCCTGACTGCTTTGAATTGTTCAGAGGAAAGAGGATTTGGACACAAGGACCTTTTAGTAATTACTATAAAGCAATCAATTTCTTCCTGGTTTACCAACTATTTTCAAATCTTGATGAAAGAGACAGTGAATATGTCAGCTGAACTCTATTCCTAACTTCAGATGAAACTAATTGTTCATATATAAAGCAGATTTGTCCCATAAAACTGCTTGTTTAGTTCTTTATTTTCACAATGTCTAAGTTTGTGTCCTCTCCTGCTTCATACCCTGACCCTTACTTTAGTCCACTAACCATATAATGCGAACCATTGCACATCCATGTCTCCATCTGTCCCAGGCACGTCCCAGAGGTATATGTCACAAGGAAAAAAGTCAGAGAAGGTGGCTTACTTAGGAAACACCTTCCAGTCCTCTTGCTACTTCTTTTTGCTTCTTTCCACCTCGTCTGTGAAGTCATACTTGACTTTCTCATGCTCTCCAATCTCCCTCCACTTAAGTCTCTTGTAAATCTACACCACAAAATTAAACCCTTAATTATACAATGCGATATTTGTCCTCTAGTTGTTGTATAAGTGTTAGTCTTGTTTTTCGACTGTATTGTGAGCAACTTGGGAACAGGAATTACATATCTTACTTTTTCTAAATCCTGCACCGCATTCATCAGAGTGCAGTGCTCCATAAATATTTTTAAATAGAATTAATTTGGAGGACATCAGGGGCTTGGTCTTGCCCTGTTTAATATTTGGGGAAATGACTTAGAGGGCCTAAAAGAAATGCTTTTCAAATTTGCAGATATCGTTAGGTCGGGAGTGAGAACTCAGACTCTAGTGGGAAAGATAGACATGCATTCATTTAGATTACCATGCATTATCAAATATTAGACTAAATGTGGTCAGAAGAATTAAATGGAACATCCTAGAGGAATCAATACATACTGAGAAACAGCATTTGAGCTGGTGAGAGGGTATTCTGGTAAAAGGTAGCATGTGCAAAACAACAGACTGAAGAATGATGCGGAATTGCTTGAAGAATCATGTGCTCAGGGAGGCAGAAACGCTTGTGGGTAGGTGAGACTTGTAATCCGTAATTGCATGAGTTATAAATTAAATACAGGTTGCAAAGAACATTATGTACCTTGCAAAATGGCTATGATTTATGTACACAGATTTTATATATTTCAATATTTCTCTCCTTTCTATTCCAATGCTGCAACTCTAAAGTTTCTCTTTCTATTTTTAAAGAAATAACATAATAACACCCTAATTAGTCTCCCCATCCCTAGATTCTTTCTACATAAATCATACCTCCATACAGTTGAGTAATATCACATCTTTACATAAAAACCCCTTTTAATTTTCCAGTTCCTATCAAGTTGAACAAACTGTAACAAACTAACTTTGGCAATAGGACCTTGACTTGAATACCCTGCATTCTCTATATTATTCCTTATGACCCAGTCAGTTTTATATTCTCTTGGCTCCCAAAGGTATACCCATCTTTGGAAATTATCCGCACTTCCCAATTACTCATGCTTTGCATTTTGCTCCAAGTACCTTATGATCTGCCTACCAAATTCTATCTCCTTCAAGTCTCATCATGAGGGACAAATCCTTCATCAGTTATCCTTGGAAACCCACTAAACCATATAATTTCTATCTCCTTTGAATCTCTCAAGTCTTTGCTTATACTATCAGAACCTGACACATCTTTTGTCCTATAACTATATAATAGTTATTTGTGTTGTCACCACATGATCACCATATCTATCTCACCTTGTTCTCTCCTTGACAATAAAAGATGTGGAATATAGTAATCTTTGCAGACCCCAAAGTGGTTGGCATTAAGAAGACCTTGCTCATACTAGTTTTTAGCACTGTACAAATATTTGTTTGTTTGCTCTTTGGTGACATGCTGACGCTAAGAATGTATTGCAGAACCTGACACTCTATGTCCTCTACAGAGCCCACAGTATGGAGGGAGAAAGCTTACTAGGTACATACGTAATAAAACAACATGAAAAAATGAATTGGGGAAGATAATGGAATTCCTAAGTGCTAATTCAGCAGGGAAGTGGCAAGATTTCACATTCAAATTGAAATAATATGGTCTGGTGCAGACTTTGAATCTTATTTCAGATGTATGGTCAGTGGACTGAAGTAATTTCCTGGACAATCACATGTAGAAGAATATGTTTCATGAAAGGGGATGAGGGCACCCTAGACTTCCGGGGATGAGGGCACCCTAGACTTCCAGGGATGGGTGGGTCCAGTGACATTCCTTACAACGATCTATAGGCTGGATAAAAGGACTACTGAAGCCCTCTTTAACAGCAGAGCAGTTATTGAGTGTTCTCATATCTGTAAAGAAACAAGCATTTTTTACAGAATATTTGGAAAGTAGAATTTTGAATAGTTGCATTTAAAAACAATTTATGGCTGGGCATGGTGTCTCACGCCTGTAATCCCAGCACTTTGGGAGACCAAGGAAGGCAAATCACAAGGTCAGAAGTTTGAGACCAGCCTGGCCAACATGGTGAAACCCCGTCTCTACTGAAAATACAAAAAAAAAAAAAAAAAAAAAAATAAGCTGGGCCTAGTGGCACGTGCCTGTAATCCCAGCTACTGGGAGGCTGAGGCAGGAAAATCACTTGAACCTGGGAGGAGGAGGTTGCAGTGAGCCAAGATCATGTCATTGCACTCTAGCCTGGGCAATCGAGTAAGACTGAGTCTCAAAAAAATTTTTATAGCATATTATTTGAGATTATATTACATCATGTTTGAATCCTGACTTTTTTTCACCAAACAATATATTTGAAAGATTTCTCCCATGTCATCATAGACTCTTAAAAAAGAACATCTGCTGGTACTACACTATATCTTTGCATCATAACTTATTGAAATAGTTGAGTGGGACCACTTTTAAATACATCTAGGTTTGCAGCAAAGGGTAAACAATTAGTTATGTTTTCTAAATTGGATTAAATACACAGCAGCTGTTGGGGAAAACTACCACTACCACAACTACTTAGTTCCATCATCTATTTCCCTCAAGTTGTTTTAATGTTATTTCTGCCTAATGTTCCTCCCTCTGTATTGTGGAACATCACCAAACAAAACACATAATGGGGACCTAGGTGGATAGAGTGTGTCATCTTCTTCAGTGAGACAACTTTATTAATTCATTTACTTTCAAAGACGAATACCTCAAAGCAGAGATTTCCCTGAAAGGAGACAACGCTTCCTTTCAGTATAAAGGGCCAGCTGCTTTATCAAGGTGGATTTCAGATAGGAAAGCAAAGGAGTAATGCCCAAGGAAGTCACCAGGAAAGTGTCCATTTGTTCTTAATGACATCAACCTTTCTGCTCCGAGTTTTTCTTCTCCAGAAGGAAGCACACGAAAGAGGCATGGACTGGGCTCTGAGTCACCCAGGACTGAGATCTGCTTTGTGAGCAGATTCTTTCATCTCTATGTAGATCTCATTTTACAAATGCAGCTATGATTAATTTTGAATAAATAATGTGGGGGTTGAAAAGAAATAATAACAGCAAAAACAACAATAAATCACTCTTAAAATTGATGAGGAAACAATTAATATTCTTAGACAAAGACTGCAAGAGGCAGATGTGTTCTGTAGAATGAAATGCTAGTCCTACCAGCATGTGGATGCTAAGGGAGTCTATATGTAGATGGAAGGGGGTCAAGGAAAGGCTACTGATAGATGCAACCTCAAACTTACCTTGATCATGGATTTTATGATTCTTTTAAAGTTCTAAGATATAATCTCATATATGTCAGATAAATAGATATACATTTAGATGTAGAGGTATACATAAGGATGTATATACACACATATAAAATTTAGTGCTTAGCTATGAACCAAAAAAAAGTACTAAGTGCTTTATGTACATTATGCTATTTAATTTAGTAACTAAAAAAAAAACTATTATATCCCTCATTCCCTAATGAAGAAAATGAGTTTTAGATTTGCCACTGATCTTACACCTAGCCTTTCTAAAGCTAAAGACCATGTTCTTACCATACTACCAGTGCTGCAGCTGCTATTTTTTTTTTTTTTGAGACAGAGTCATGCGCTGTCACCCGGGCTGGAGTGCAGTGGCACGATCTTGGCTCACCGTAACCTCTACCTCCCAGATTCAAGCGATTCTCCTTGCCTCAGCCTCCCAAGTAGCTGGGATTATAGGCGCCCACCACCACATGCAGCAGCTGCTACTTTTAATAGCACTGATGTTATATTTCTCCTAAGCCATTTTATTATCATTCATTATATTATTAGTATCTATTTACTGAGTGTTTGAACTACATACTAAGCTAAGCAATTGATATATGTTATCTCCTTTAAACTCTGTGGCACCCTGTGATTAATAAGTAGAGATCTTGATTATTGTTGTTTGCTTGATGGTTTTCTCTTCTTCAGGAAATTCCTCTTCCCTATTATTTTGGGGCTGCTCATAAAACTGACTTGCTCTCCTAGATATAGGGACAGACAGGAGAACAAAATTAGTATAACCAGATTCTCTGTCCCAAAAATATGAATCTTAATAAAATACAAAGGGATGGCCTGGCATGGTGGCTCATGCCTGTAACCCCAGTACTTTTGGAGGCCAATGTGGGCAGATCACTTGAGGTCAGGAGTTCAAGACCAGCCTGGCCAACATGGTGAAACCCCATTGCTATTAAAAATACAAAACTTAGGCAGGTGTGGTGGTGCACACCTATAATTCGTTACTTGAGAGAGTGAGGTAGGAGAATTGCTTGAACCCTGGAGGCAGAGGTTGCAGTGAGCCAAGATTACGCCACTATATTCCAGCCTGGGTGACAGAGGGAGACTCTGTCTCAAAAAAAATGTATAAAATAAAAATAAAATAATAAAATAGTAATATACAAAGAGAGATGGAACATAGTTGAAGCCCAGCCATTGGTTCAGAAATCAGGCTTTGGTGTGGTTTTTACTCTTCCCAACAATGCTCCATTACTCAATTCTTCCCCTGATTCTGTGAACTACATTATTTTTCATTGCATCCTAAAAAAAATATTTTTCAAACATCAGTTAGTTACTTTGATTCCTCTTGCTTGCATTCCAATTACTACCCTCTAACTCACAGATAAGGCTACTGAAATTCAGAAATAAAACATGATAGCAATATTTAGAGAGGACAACTGCAGAAATTTATCCACTGGCAAGAAAAATTTCAATGCATTTCAGGCAGATCCCCAAGACTGTATTCTGCTGTGCAGCTTTGCCTCCTGACAGTGCTTCTAGTTCATCTCATGGAGTTTAGGTAATTCCCAAAGTGAGGGGAGACTGGATGGCACTGTAAAGATGAACCTCCTTTTATTAGAAGCAGGAGCAGTATTCCTAATCTTTAAAACTCGGTCAGGCGGTCACAACTGCTGTCATCTACAGTGTTGAAACAGAGGTTGACAGACCACCTGTGGGGCCAGATACAAACGTGGATTCTGAAAATCAAGGGTTCTCTGAACAAAGGTGGCCAGGGCAGCTGTGGAGACTAGGTGGCTCAGGGCATGGCTATTTACCAGCTGGTATGGAAATATTTCTGCTGTTTTTTAAATAGACAAAAAGATCAGGCCATTCTAGTACACATGGTCTGAACATCAGACCTGGTTGGAAGTTGATCTTTGAAGGGATACTTGTGCAGAGAATCGTAGTAAAACACATCAGGCATGAAAAACAGCAAAATTTGCTCTCATATATGGCTTCCAGTGTCTATAAGCAGATCTGAAGATTTCTTTACCTTGACCTCCCATACTGTCAGGGCCCAGATGAGAGGCAATCTGACGGGTTTTCCCTAGTGTTCTGAACATCATATTTTTACTCTTTTTTCTACGCCTAGACTGGAATGGTATGGAATATTTGTAATTATTTAAAGAAAAATTTGAAGTCATCTACATAGTGAAACAAATGAGGAAAAAAGTTGAGAACGAAAATGCTCCAGAGATTGGCAGTGACTAATTGAAAAGCATAACTAACCTACTGGCTGGCATGTCTGTGCTCCCACTGGCCTACCGCCGAGGTCTCTGCAGTCCAAGAGGTGGGGAACCAGAAAAGCCATTGCTCCCAGACAGAATAGGTGCAAGGCAACCTCCCTCAAGACTTCTGCCTCTTAGGCTGAACTTGTAGAAGGGAAGAGGCTGTTAAAGGTGTGCAGAAGCTCAAACTGTCCATCCCAGAGGCAATTTTCTGCCTAAGGCTTTGTCTTACAAAGAAACACTGCTTTGTGTCCTTTTTGAGATCATATTTCTATAGGAATACACATACCGTTTATGCTATACTGATTTCTCACAGAATAGTCTCTATATGTTTACATTTATATATTATTTTTTATTACAAAGTGCTTTCCAACGTCCACATAGAGGGCTCATGTAGAATAGGCTGAAACTCCCCACGCCACATTAGGCCTATTTAAAATACACAGTTCTTGCATGAAACAGAGAAGGAGGCTTCAGCCCTGTTTCTTTTCCTCATTCATTTCTCTCTTGGAAATAGCAAATAGCTTGTTCCTCCAGCGGCTCTGCATGAATTCCCACTATTCTATGTGATTTTTCCTCCATAAAACTGTTAACTGGAGTCAGAAACCAAAGCAGATGAATTGGACCTGAGGGGATAGCATACAATGTGTTGTGCTCCCAGACAACTTCATTACTTTAATTACCTAAAAAGTATAAATAGTTTGGCAGAGTACGAATCTCATTTCTCAGCCTAAACGATAATAGTTATCTGGGAGAGATCGTCCCAAATCCTGCTACTTATAGATTGCCCTATTTTTTTTTTTATAAAAGCAGATCCATTAACCTTTATGTGTATGCAGTTTATGCCCTTGAAAGTGGCTGAGGGACTGACTTTTGGACACACAAGGAATTGAGAATAGATATTTACTAAAGGCCTATTATGTGTCATTCTTCTAGTCAATGAACAATTATGATGTATCTCCATACCAAGTACTATTCTGGGCACAAGGAATACAACAGTAAAAGGTAATTGAAGTTCTTGCTCTCTCTTGAAGTTTATATTCTAGCTAAAGTAGGAGACGCAGGAGAAAATAATCAGAAACAAATACATGGACACACTATTTCTAGATGTCGAAAATAGGAAAAGGTGACGATCAGGAGACAGAACATTCCACGGATATGAAAGCAAATGTAAAAATGCCATCAAGTGTGCCATAGCTGACTCAGAGTTAGAACCTAAGCAACACCATCTTAAACCCTGCACCCTGCAACCGCCAAGAAAAACGGTTCTTCCAAAAATAAGTTGTAACTGCTGCCCCATTTCCTTTGTCATAACTGCTTGCCGCCCCGTTTTCCTTGCAATAACTGCTGACCTTGGCTTCTGGGAAAAATAGCTAGCTTGCTCTGTGTAATGCTGATTGCAAAAAAGATCCCGTGCCCCACCAGGATGTGGGTTTTCTGCTTAAAATCTTTGCTCCCCCTGTGCTCGGGGCCAAGGGTTGGACAGACGCTAGTCCTCCGTGGTTGCTGGCAATAAATGACCCTCTGAATTGGCTTACTTTTGTCTCAGTGGTGATTCTGTACTCGCTCAGTTACAACACAAGTGGATATCAGCTTGGCACGTTGAAGGCTGAAAAGTAAGTCTGGGCTGAGTAGATGGGGCTGGCATCACATTTGATAGTTTAGCTCTGCCACTTAGTTTCCATTTTCTCCTTAAAAGAGTTACTGTCATCGCTCATCTTAGGTTTCCACATCATTATCTGTGGCTTATAATGCTTCCATTATAAGGTTTTCTAAGGAAAAATTACAGAATGTATACTGACCACTTACTTAGTGCTTGGCAAATATTAAGATGAAAATTAATATTAGTTGTCACTGATATTGTTATTAATTTGTAATATCTTCCCTGTCTTCCACAGTATACTATACTCCAAACTGAATCATTATTCTAATTATTATTATTATTATTTTGTAGAGAGGGGGTCTTGCTTTGTTGCCCTGCGTTGTCTTTAACTCCTGGGCTCAACCGAACCTCTAACCTCAGCCTTCCAAAGTGCTGGGATTATAAGCTGGAACTGTCACACCTGGCCTAAATGATTCATTATGCTATAAATGTGAAGTTTCATTTTTCAGAAGTGCCATACTCATCCTGAACTCCGTGCACTAAAACACTCCTCATCACCAATCTCGCTATCTTTCCTATAAGCCCGTTCAAAATTCCATCATTCCAGATGGCTCTTGAATGACTCTGCCTTCACATTTGACCCTATGATAACTGATTCCATATATGTCAGTCTAACAGATCCAAGCTAAGTCTATGTTGTCTTCGCCAGTGTTCAGATACATCTGGGCAGGTATCAAAATTTTGTAGGGTTGGGACTCCTGAGGTCTATTTGCATGGGCCTATATCAGGAAAGTAAAACCCATTGCAGGTAGCCAACTAGTAAGATTTTAACATAGAAAACTAGCTACAAACATGTGGGAGCAGCTGAAATACCAAACAGTTGATAAAAAGGTAACCCCCAAATTAGCAAAAGCAGGAAGTTGTTATCACCCTTAGGCCATAGGAAAAAGGGATGGAATGGAATTTCCAGAGTTGGAGAGACTGATTACCTTGATAGGGTAGAAATGGTAGGAAGTGAGGTCAAGTGTTCTTGAAGAAGGGGAGATGTCCAGCCAGAGCAGGAACCACAGGAGGCATGCAGTCCTCTCTAAGAACACTGCCAAAACCAGAGAAAATGAGAGATAGCCCAGGTTTTTCTTTTCTTCCTCATTCCAAGCTCTTTTGAGTGTTCACTGTTAGCCAGACCTAGTTGGCAGCCAGATGGAGAGGGAGTCCTGGGAAACAGTGTTTGCAGGGGTCAGTCCCCTATTATATGAAGCCAAGAAGGAGAAGGGCACGAAATACACCTGAGCACAGACAAGAAAACAGACAGCACAGGAACAGACACCAGGACTGCCATACCACACACAGCACATTCCTTCCTGAACGCTCCGCTGTGATATTTGTGCAGCACACATAGGCAACTAGGGAGTGATCAGACACCAAGGAAACAATTTGTCTTTGAATAAGAGTCAGATATTCATATTTTCCGGAGAAAGGAGACAAGGTTTGATAAGCACACATTGCCAGTCACTTAACTTCTCCCTCCAGCCTGAGCTCAAGGCAGTCTGAAAAACCAAACTCGAAAGAGCTGTTTAACTAATATATCGAAGTATAAGGGGTCCCAAGCAGAACTGCCTTCAGTTGTGGGCAACCGAGTGTGATAGAAAGGTATAGCCAAAAGATCTTCTACATTAGCAGAAATGACAGTGACTGTTGCCATAATAAGCTCAAATCACTCTTGTAGTAATAGGCCTTAATGCTTTCCCTGTTTACCTTGTACCCTAGATTTTGACTGCTAGACCCCCCAGTTCAGGTATCAGCAGACAGCAGCAACAGCAGCAGCAGCAAGAAGTCTTGTTGGGCCCGGCTATAATGCCCACATCATGACGCCAAGTCCTAAACATCAGCTGACCACACTGAATTGGATCCAGAAGGAATAAAAGGCTAGAAATATTAACATTGCTGATGTGATTGTTCATGAGCCCATGATAATACATATCATTTACTGTTATATAAATATTGCTTTATAGAATTCTCTCTTCCATCACATTTGAGACACTATAGACTCTAAATCACATCCCAATTTCAAAAATGCTGAAATTGGAAAAAGCTGCACTTCAGACTCAATGAAATATATGATACATATAACTATACACATATTTATAATAAATAACTATGGGTCACATTTTATATCAGGTACTGTACCAAATATTTTTATTCTCATTAATAAATACATGGAGGGAGGTACTTTGTTTATGTTCGTTTTACATATGGTGAAACTGTGATTAAGAAACTTGTCTGTGGTCACAAAACTATTAAGCTGTGTAGTCTAGATTCAAATTCCAAGCTCATGCTCACATCCATTTGTTTACACTGCTTCCATGTGAATCACTTCTCGAGAGCTTTCAAAACAGTAATATCTTAGGAAAGATACTGAAAAGAGGATATAGAATATATCTGACAATGTTAAGTTGGAGACAGGGCAATTTCAGCTTTTTGTTTTGTTATTGTGAATCAATAACCACATCCATTGCACACACACAAAAAGCATAACACGCATATACATGATGATGTGACCTAAGAAAAGCTGGACTATATGTAGGTGCTTAATCATAATGATATCTGGGAGCAGGACTACGTATCTTTCATCACTGTATACTCCATGACATATGTTTCAATGATTCTCATTTGAATACTCAACACATTTTTTCTTAATGAGTAAATAAATCAATACATTAAGCTATTGTGCATATACAGTGGTTATGGGTACAATGATGCTGGGTAAAGAGGGTCTAAGAGACTGTTCCTAGCTTGACTAGGGCTTAGCTAATCAATGTCATCTAGGCATAAGCAGAAAAAAATGCCAATTGAAAGGTTAGATATTTTTTAATTATACTGGGGCACTTGCAAAAAAGGGGCTGTTTCATAAATTTTTCACTAGCTAAAATGATAAAATATTGATTCAGAACTCACAATTAATCCTTATAAGTAGATGAGGCTTTTAATAATTCAGTCATATCTCTCCACGGTCTTGTTTGTTCCATCGCCGTGGCTGGATAGAAGCTGCTTTCTGAAAAGGTGGAGACCATTTTTACCCAACAGCATCAGCTCAGATTCCTGTGATTATAACACAGCATGGTAAACATTAACTAACTCTTAAATGCTTATCCTCATTCCCAAAACACTTTCTAAAGCAGAAACACCGGTCATTCTCCTTCCATGCATGCCTACTTGAAATCTGTCTTCATTTAGATGTTCAATTGGATACTTTCTTCTTTTGACTTCCAAATAACTCTGACACTTTTCCGGTTATAAAACACACTACAGTTTTCAGATTGTAGATATAAAATGACATGTGGACATACAGGGTGACTAGAGACTTGAAGCCCTGGCTCTGTCATCAACCTGCTTTGAGAAAGCCTGGCACCCTATCAGGCATCAGTTTTCTTATTTGGCAAATATTGGTCCCCTCAAGGCCTCTTTTGACTTAAATAACTTTCTTGAGCCAAAGTTCTACTATTCTACGATATAGGTACTTAGGTTCAAATAAATCCTGTAGAGTACACTTAGTAAGAGGAGCAACATCTTTTTTTTTTTTTTGAGTTGGGGTCTTGCTCTATTGCCCAGACTAAAGTGCAGTGGTGCAATCTTGGCTCACTGCAACCTCCACCTCCTGGGTTCAAGTGATTCTCCTGCCTCAACCTCCCAAGTACCTGGGACCACAGGCGCATGCTACCACATCCACTGATTTTTTGTATTTTTAGTAGAAATGGGGCTTCACCATGTTAGCCAGGCTGGTCATGATCTCCTGACCTCGTGATCTGCCCGCCTTGGACTGCCAAAGTGCTGGGATTACTGGCATCAGCCACCAAGCCTAGCTAAGGGTGTCAACATCTTAGTCAAAAAAAGAATTTCCTGTTTTAGTAGAAAATATGCTAGATGTAAGGGTCTTCTATTCCTGATGGTTTAAAGGTTTCTATGATCTTGTTTTTGGTCCATCTCCAAAGTAAACAAATTCCCATTTAAACCATGTGCTCTGATGTTGTAATCCAGATGTTATTTTTTCTTTTGTTCTTCTACATTCCGCAAATCTTAGTTGGAAGACATATCTTGGACCCACAGGGGAAAAATACATATTGTGATATCATTTTTGATGTTTACAATTCATATGAAAGTAAAGCAATTGCATAGATACAGTATTGGAGAGAAGAAGAATAGGTGTACATTTCAGGTAAGTTCTCTAGATAAAGAGTTTAAAAATGTATTTTTTATCAAACAGAGAGAATTCTCTGGCTGTTTCCTAACTTTCTCTAAACTTCTGCAATTTCTTCTCTTATTTCCCTTAAGAATATAATTTTTTCCTATTCTTTGGTTTTTGTTTTCTGCTTTGAAAACAAACTTTCAATTCGAAGTGACAAGGCAAAGTCACTAGGTGAAGACACTTAAATTTGAGACTCTTTAGCTACCAAGAAGTTTAGAAGCAAGTTGAGGTTCAACTATTTAATTGCTACATATTCTTTCTTATCTTTTAAAAGTCTACATTCTTACTTTTCCTTATGGCTTGATCCACTAAATTCACCAATGAGTCTGATTTTTTGGCTTCCTTTTCTTATATACATGAAAATGAATCTTGCTATAGATTGCTTTTTCAGCCCTTCTGCCATGTCCAATGAGTCTGATATTTTTGGCTTTCTTTTCTTATATACATGGAAAATGAATTTTGCTATAGATTACTTCTTCATCCCTTCTGCCATGTGAGGACACAGTGAGAAGAACCAGGAAGCGAGCCCTCACCAGACACTAAGTCTGCCAGTGCCTTGATCTTGAACTTTCTGGCCTCTAGAAATGTAAAAAATAAATGTAATGTTGTTTATAAGTGCCCAGTCTATAATATTCTGTTACAGTAGCCCAAATAGACTAAGACATTAGATTTTTAACTGTTGATCTTGTACTCTTTTCCTCATTCAGCCCTTTATAAATTGTGCTCCACTGGAGATAATATTCTGCAATATATTGATCATGTTCCATATTTTATCTCTCTCTTTCAAAAGTAATACAAGAAATGAACTTGCTAAAAATTATATAACTCGATATTCTCATAAATACTATCCAACTCTTCCCCATGAAGGAACCCCCTCCCCCACACAGAGAACACTCAGTAACATCTTAACAGGAATATTAGTGTTCTAAGAATACAGTTCGAGGAAGTCACATTGACCATGTTCAGAACACTATGAATTATAGGATAGTAGTTGTGGAACCTATCGTTTTCTGCAATGCCAACCTGCCTGCGAGTCCTTGATTCAAAAGTCATACTTCTATTATATACGTCTGGTCAACCCATTCTGGTATGTTACTTAAAATCAAAGCCTGCTTCTTTGTTAGTAAAATGAGTATAATAAAAACCTTATGTGGTTGTTTTGAAAATTAAATGGAAGAATACATATAAAAAGCCTGACATAAAGCAATAAACTCTATGGGTAATTGTTGTTATTGCTACAACTATCATTATTGCCATCTGCTGCTGGCCTTTGACACAATGCCATGCTTATGTATGCATTGCTGCCCTCTGCTGGAATTGTTTCAGCCTGTTTTGCCTCCTAAGACAAATGAAGGTCATTGATCTTTCACAAAATCTCCCAAATTCATGTCAGCCCTTCACCCAGTACTGACCTCAGCGGTTGATGCACTGACCTTGCAAATGCAAAGAGGTAGATAATTAGCCATGCTCTTAGCTCATGCAGATCATCATACCAGTCACTTTAATGTGGGGTGATAAAATCTGTAATTTTTATGAGGCTTACCCTGCAGATCTAAACTATAAAATATGCCATGGAAAGACAGTGGATAGTGGGGGGAAGTGCTACCTGAGGTTTAAAATATGACTCTAACAAATTCAACACAATTACGCCAACCAGCCTTCAGAATTAAAGAGAATGGGTACCTGCAACAACAAAAGCATCCACAGAAAGATGTCTCTTTTTTTCTATCTCTTATTTTTTATTTGTGGTTTAAGACACTTCTAAAAGTAGTTTCGTATAAGCAATTACAAATGCCATTTAGATATATCACTTCACATTGGGCCAAACAGAGTGCACATTTAATGAGTTATTTGTTGAAGCCATTTCCTCCTATTAATAATGGACAGATGGACCACTAGCTCAAATCAGTTTTTATGAGTGTGGGCTAAGGCATAGTCCTAAAATATCCAGACTCCTATATTTATATTTTCCTGATATTTCCACCCTTGACATCATAGACCTTTTTCTTTTTCCTTTTTTTCCCAAAGTAGATTTTTTTCACCTGTCTGCTCACAATTAAATTGTAAATACTCACCAGATTAATCTGTACTGTCTCCTCTCTCCATATCACCTGAGGATTTAAACGTGCCTGATTGATTCTCAATCATGTAAATCTTTCCTATAAACAAATCTATTCATTTAGCTCTGATCAGCAGCTATTAGTAAGCAAGACACATTGGAAAGGTAAACTAAACACTGCAGATGAGTTAGGAGAAAAAAAAATCACTGATGTGCTTATCCAAATTCTGTGTGGGATGTGAAAATGTTTTTCCCTTACTCTTTTCCATGATGACAGCTGTATAAGTGCCTAAGGTTCTAAAGAAAGATTAAGATGCTGGTGACTCAAAACACAGGATGACTTGGAGCCCAGTAATGGAAGATTTTCATGACTTCAGACTCTTTGAGTTGACAAAACAAAACAAATATTTATATTTAAGTTGATTTCTCAACTATAAATTGCTTCTGAAGGTAAGTTCTGTTTTGTGTGGGCTAACACAAAGGAGCTCAAGACAATTCCTGGAAACTAAAAGTTATAACACACCTTAAAGATCTTACAACCAATCCAATCACCACTGTCTGGCAAAGGTGAAGAAACCTGTCTTTCCAGAAGAAACCCACTCCTCCTCTTGCTCTTGCATTGAGTTTTAATTCCCGGGTACTGATGACTTCAGAAAATGATTCTCAGCTTCATCTACACATTGGAAACACCTCTCCCTTCCTCAGATTAATTCAACCAGAATTTTGTCGAGTTTATGTTGTTCAGAGTCAGTATCTCAAACCAGAAGCACAGTATCATCTGAGAGCTTATTAGCAATTCAGAATCTGAAGACTGAGTCAGAATCTGCCTTTTAACAAGATTTCTGGGTGATCTGTATGCACACTAAAAAATACAGATGCCCGAGTTCTATCCTCAGAGATTTCCATTTAATTATTTTGAGATGATGCCTAGGTGGTGGTTCTCAAAGTCTGGTCCCAGGACTATCATCATGATCATCACTTGGGGAGGTGTTAAAATGCAAATTTTATGTGAAGGAATGCATATGTGAATTATTTAGTTTAGATATTTTATAATGTATACATGTTTCAAAATGTCAAGTTGCATACAATGAACATATGCAAAAAAAGAAAAATACGTAAATCATTGGATCTCATACCAACTGAATCAGAAACGCTGGATGTGGGGCCTCGGTATCTGCGTTTCAACAAGTAATACAGTTGATTCTGATGATGCTACAGATTGAAAACTCTTGCTCAGGGGCATACGCTAAATTTATCAATATACTCACAATCTATTTCCCACAGTTTTTGGGTCAGGGATGGGCTTATAACCCAGACCTCCAACATTATAACTATCAGGGATAGATATGAAACTGAATGTGGTAAATTTATAGAAACAAACATTTCTTTTGTCTAAAAATGAGCCAAGATGCATGCAACTCAAGATCCATGACAACCTTCAGTCAACACGAAATGAAACTATACCTCTGGTGTCAAGGGTAGATAACCCTTTGGGTGTTAACTATTTCTGAAGCTTGCCCTATCTCCTGACTTCATTTACATAAGCTAATGAATTCCCTTATAAATTAAGCTGGTTTGAGTAGGCTTGGAACATAGAAAATACTGGTGTTAAAGAATTTCACATATCCATTGGAAAAACTGGGAGAGAATAATGCCTCTGATGAGAGGTTGCATAGCATGTTTTGAAACCTCCAGTGATTAGAAATTCTCCTATTTCAATGACAATCCATTCCAATTTAGAAGATGATTATGAAAAATTATCTACTCATATCAAGCTGAACCCTGAAAAAGTCATATTTGATAATAACCCATAATGCATATTTCCTCCACTGCACAAATGTTCTCTTCTTTTAATACATATCCAGATTTCTTTTCCATTATAAAATGATTTTGTGCCTTCACCATTCTAATTGCTTAACCCTGAGTAACAGGCACTTTATCAATTTCTCTTAATTAGTGCCTTGCAAATGAATGCTATATTAAAAGTAGAGGACAGACCATGCAGAGAACAGGTAAAACATTCTCTTTCTTGGAATAACAAATTTAAGTGGGCATAATAGAAGTCCCCTCTCCATGTTGCTGTCCACAAATGTTTGTGAAACAGCGATTCTCAGATGGATAAGCACAGAGGTTACAAAAATCTCAAGTTTTATCCTCCCCTGCCAAATTGTATACAGTTCTCCCACCTCTCATGATTACTATTTTTTATAGAAAATTAAAGAAGTTCCTATCTGTTTTATAACTACATCTGATACTATCACCTTTTTGGATAAATTGCTTCATTGACTATTCTCTTTTGGGTTATTTGTAACTTCAAAGCATGTTAATACAAATGTCTGTACCTATTTTTAGCTATTCAACTCCCCTAAGGCTTAGGTTTTGCATTTATAATGTGTGGCTAAAACCACCTATATCTTAGGGATAGTGCAAGGATTGAATGAGATATCTCTCTCTCTCTCTCTCTCTCTCTCTCTATATATATATATATATATATATATAAATTGATTAGTTTCAGTGTCTGTCATCTGTTTAGTGCTCAATAAATCTTGTCCTAAAAATAATGACATGCAATGCTTTCATGCAATGACTTCTGTGTACTTTATCTATCTCATGAGCTTTCCTTCCTTCAGCTTTTGTATTGTGAACTCCAACCATTCTCAGTAGGCATCATTTCTGAACATGCAGATTTGATCTCCAATGACTTAGTTTAGAGCCAAATAGAAACTGGTCTTTTCACATGATTCCATGGTAAAATATATCTCTATTATGCATTTGGGCTCTAGGTTTTGTGAACCCAAAGATAATACTTAACAATTTTCAAAATTTCACCTCATCAAAGTCCAGGATTTCAGTATTTTCTAATGTTTTCTGTTTTATTTCTCTCACTTAATATATTAATGATGTGTTTTTCCACCATTGATATTTAACCCCTAAATAAGTAGAAAATTAATGAAATAAAGCAGGGGTGTCCAATCTTTTGCCTTTCCTGGGGCACGTTTGAAGAATTGTCTTGGGCCACACGTGAAATACATGAACACTAATGATAGCTGATGAGCTAAGAAAAAAATGCAATAAAACTTACGATGTTTTAAGAAAGTTCACAAATTTGTGTTGGGCTGCATTCAAAGCCATGCTGGGCTGCATGTGGCTTTGGGGCTGCAGATTAGACAAGCTTGAAATGAAGTTTCTGATATTAAGAAGCTGATATTCCAAGTAAAACAGACAATCCCATCCAAGAATAATGGCAAAATGACATATTAGCAAGTTAGGGCATATACATGATAGGAAAATTATATGACAACGGTTAGATATGTAAATGGAAATCTAGGTAAAGAAATTTTCAGAGTAGGAAAATCTTGAATAGTAACTTGGAGGAAACTAGTTTTGAGATAGAACTTAGATCAACCACTGAATATAAACTAATAAAAAGGAGCTGAAAAGAGGAAAGTTTTGCATGGAAGTGCATGCGTAGCGTCAGAAGTAGGGATAAGCAAGGTTTATACGACAGAATGAAAGTTGACACCAGTTGTCCAAGCTTTATTTCCCTAAGGTAAGTAAATATTTTCATTTAAGTTCTCTACCTATGTTTATCTAAAATCATCAGTGATTTTGAATACATACCACAAATTTATAGGTAAACCTTGAGAATATGTTTACCATTTCAGAGATGTCTGGCTTGAATAATTACGGGACTGGTCCTCACCAGGAATTTGCATTCCGAAGAAAAATACTGCCAATGTGGAAAAATATTTTATCCAAATCTTTGGAGGTGGAGAAAGGATAGTATTAAAGTTATAATAAAAAATACACTTACATGTTTTGCTCTTTTGATTAATCTTCTCTGTATTGTATGAATAACCATAATATGCAATGTACCATCTGGAAAACCAAACATTGGAAAGCTGGAGGGCTAGTGCTTTATAAATCTGATTCCAATATTCTCTGGTTTCTAAAGTATTATAAAATAGATATAGAACCAGTGGACTGCCTTCTGTTTCCCCACTTTCTAACTCATGAACTAGTTTGTTATGAACTTGGACTGTATCTTCAATTCCCCAAAACATCCATATTGAAATCTTTTAAGGAATTATTTTAACATGGTGTAATAAGGAAAAATATCTTTTATATTCAATATTTTTCTTATGAAAAAAGATGTTACGTGCCAAGTTCAACTAACTAGAAGTTTATAATGTATTAAGAATCCTAAAACTCATAACACCTATCAAAATATATGGCAGTATTATATAAGAGAAAATTAACTTCTAATCACTGCAATTAAGAAAATCATGAAAATGTGGAATTTAAACAAGGACTGGGTAGAAAAAAATATTTGGTATGCTTAGAATTGGGGAGGACTTGCCAGGAGGCAAAAATGGCAGGAGTAAAAAGACATATTGTTTCCTACAAAGACTTTTCATGGATGCCTAGCAAAATAAATTTATATGAGTCTCACACTCTCCCAGATAACAGCCAGTCAGAATTGCCAAATATAGACTTGTTATTTTAGGATGTTGGATTTAGAGTATGTGATGGTTAATGTTACATATCAGCTTGCCTGGGCTAAGGAATGCCCAGATAACTGTACCTGGTAAAATATTATTTCTAGATCTATCTGTGAGGATATTTCCTAAAGATATTAGCATTTGAATCAGTAGGCTGAGAAGATCCAGCCTCATCAATGTCAGTGGGCATCATCTAATCTATTGAGGGCCCAAAAAGAACAAAAAGAGAGAGAAATGTGACTCTCTCTCTCTCTCTCTGAGCCAGTTCATCTATTTTCTCCCATTTTTAGACATCAAAACTCCTATATCTTGAACCTTTGGCCTGAGGGACTTACACCACTGCCACTCACCTTGTTTTCATAACTTTGAATTAAGAATGGTAGTTATACTATTGGCTTTTCTGGTCCTCAGGCCTTCAGACTTGTACTGAATGACACCACCCTCTTTGCTAGTTCCTTAGTTTGCATAATAGCATAATATCTCTTGAAAGACAGACAGACAGACAGACAGATAGATAGATAGATAGATAGATAAACAGATAGATAGATAGATCTTGGCTATTGTGGATAATGCAATAAACATATGTGTGTAGATAACTTTTCCAACTAGTGATCTCACCTTCTTTGAAAATATATCCAGAAGTGGGATTGCTGAATCATGCAGTAGTTCTATTTTTAATTTTCGGGGGAAACAAACATACTGTTGTCCATAATTGCTGTATTAATTTATATCCCATGAACAATGTACAGCGATTCCCTTTTCTTCAAATCCTCCTAACACTTTTCTCTTGTCCTTTTGATATAGCCATCCTAAGAGGTGAGAGCAATCTCATTAGTGTCTTGATTTGTATTTTCCTGATGACTAACACTGTTGAGTACCTTTTCATGTACCTGTTGGCCATTTGTAGACAGACATTTATTTTAGAATAGCAGAAATTTGTAGTTTTTTTTACTTGCCCCCACAAGCTCTCTATACTAATAACACTATAAAATCAGATTAAGTACAGATATCTGTAGAGAAAACAAATTAACAAAAAATTACCAATTACAATAAAATAGCAAAATATTCACTAAAAAATTGCTAAGAATATGAATAGGGATTACTAAATATTAAAAATTATAATAACAAATGACATATAGATTTCATTCAACTTCCTCTGTTGCTACAAAACCATTTTAGGGTAAGATGTATAAAAGTGACTATGTATCCCTAATATAGAAAGAATTGCTGATAAAGAAACTCAAACTCCCTGAGATAAGACTCAGGGAAAGCACACTTCCCATTTCAGACATTTTTTCTGAATTAAACTTGGACAGATCTATTGCCAAACTCTCAAATAAGTTGTTAAAACAATTATATTAATATTAGGTAATGAATTCATCAGTGTACAACAATCATAAGGAGCTAAACTGGTAACTGATCTCAGTGCACAGAAGGTTTGATAGTAGGTCAGTCTTTTTTTCTCCCCCCTCCCCCACCCTGCCCATAGTAGGTCAGTCTTATAGGTATCTGGTTCTGTGTAAGTGGAAACCTCTTTTTGCAAGGTTCAGGTACTCAGATTGAATCAAGAATCTGACTTTAGGATGTTAACAGAACATTCTTGTTATATTTTTTAAAGATTAAATAATGTCTTGTATAGTTTTCCTTTGTCGTTCTTTACTTTTATTTCAAAGTATTTGCTCTTTGTAATGAATGATTACATATTTTTCTCTATGTAGCTGTAATACTGTGACTTCTCCCTCTTCAATCCCAACTTATTGATATAATTGTTTAATATTATACCTTTCTAGTCATAATAGTTTTCTATATACATATAAATGCATGTGCTTTTCCTTTATTATTTTCTTCTTTTTTTGATAAGATTAACTTATACTTTTACTTCATTATGGTAAGTGAGTAATCATGGGGTTTCCTACACAATAAGTATAGTAAATAGTTGTCTAAATTTACACTCACATCAGTCATCTATGTGGATGCAGCTATTCCTAAACTTATTTTTAGCACTAACTGAAAATAATCCTTTCCATTTTGCCAGTTGTTGGGAGGAGATCTTGACGTGTGTGTGATGGAGTATATGTTGTTAGCTGAGAGGCGATGGCAAGGAACATCAAGCAATCCCCAGGCAGAAAACTGCTAGAATAGTAAGCAATATGTACTGGTCATGCACTAGTTAAAACAGTTCCCAAAACACAAGAAATATGACCTTGTCCCCATTGCTGACTTGCAAAGAGTGCTTTCTAGCTTATTTCTATTTTAGCAGTGAACAGGCACTATCTGCCTGTTTAGTCTGTCTTTATTCTATGAAGAAACACTGAGTACCTGCTTATTAAGAAAAATCACTTGTTCACGAAGAATAAATACATGGGTCATAGTCTGCTCTGGGCTTGCAGTTGGGAAATGCTGTCAGTCCCCTAACGTCCCACTCTGATCCCAGTTTTGTACTCTACCTTTGTTTCTGTTTCTTAATTCCTTCAGGGCAGCCTGGATTGGGGTCTATTTCCGGCAGCCAATAGAAAAACAAAATAACACATTATTGTTTTAATTTGCAATTATCTATCTACTAGTGAAGCTGGATGTCTTTTCATGTGCTTATTTGATGTTTGCATTTAATTTCTCATGAACTTCCTACTCAAATTTATTGTCCATTTTTCTTCTGTTGGATTATTTTTTAAAACAATTTAAAGATCTTTTTATATTATAGAAATTAACATTTTGTCTATTTTTTGTGATATCAATATTTTCTTCTGTCTTTTTTTTCTTTTGACTATTTTTGATAAATTTAGCAACACAAGAATTTTAAGTACAATATCATCTAATCTGTCAGGGGTTTTTTTGTTTGTTTTACTTACTACTTTATGGCTTCTTGGCTTTTTTGCTTCTCTCCACAAAATTATACAAATATTTTCTTCAAAAGTTTTGTCTTTTGTGTCTTATATTTAAAGCTATAACTCATCTAGGGTGTGTGCATGCATGTGTATGTGTGTGTGTGTGTATGTGTGTGTGCGTGTTGCATGTGATATGAGATGAGGTATACTTTTACATTCTTCTAACAGAATAATTACATCAATCAGGATCCTGGTATGAAAAACAACAAACAGGGTAAAAGTAGACAATTTAATAAAGTGATAATTTACAAGGGAGAGGGCAAGGTTGAAGGAAACCAACAAGTAGTGAAACATCCTTTTCCTTCTTTGGACTTGGACAGGTAAGAAGAGGAGAGATGTGTTACCAGGACCTCACAGGAAAAGACCACCTAACTGAATTTATTGCCCCAGGAGAGCAATGAAACAAACTCACAGTCCAGCAGAGACGTATATGGAGGAATAAATAGACAACATCACTCTCCTTTTACTAAGTTCATTGCTTTGATGTCAGTCTTTGGCTGAATTCAATAGGAAAACAGATAACAAGGGGACTGATCAATGCAGTCCACACCTTTGGTCTCAATGAATGCTGAGGATTAGAGACAAGATTCAATGTGGCAGGCATTAGTTACATACTGAGTATTTGAAATGTGGCCAGTCTGAATGAAGATGTTCTGTATGTATGAAATAGGTGCTGGATTTCAAAGAATTCGTAGGAAAAAAAAAGAAAAGAAATAAGCAATACTCATTTATAATTGTTTATATTCATTGCATTGAAATGGTAATAGATTAAATGAAATATATTACAATTAATTTCATCAGTCTCTTTTTACTTTTTAATTGTGGCTACCGTTTGAAATTAGGTATGTGACTTGTAGCACCAACATAGAGGGATAAATGGAAAATATCTAGTTACTCTTCAATGCTTAAATAATCTCTCTCTTTTCCACCAAATTTAATTGCCTTCTTTTATATATATTAAATTCCTTTATTAAATAAAAATGTTTCCTGAACTTTGTATTTTCTTCTGCTTATCCACTTGCCTATCCTTATTCTAATGACACATCATTAACATGGAAATAACTTTTTAATGTGAGGTAGATGCAAATCCTTTATGACTATTGACCACATTTTTGTTCTTTTCCTTAATTACTTTCATATATTTATTCTTCCATATGAAATTACATGTGGGCCTACATTTTCTTCTCTTTCCAAAAAATGTCAGTTGATGATATGATTCAAAGTATATTTTAAAAAGTATATTTAAATAATCTGATATTAATATATTTAGTAGGAAACGTCATTTTCATGTTAATTCATACCATGTGGTGAAATGATCTGTTACTCTACTTACTAAGATCTTATTTTATGCTCTTCTATAATACTTTCTAGATTTCTTTATATTAGGTGCCATATGTATGTATATCTATCTATCTTATTAAATTCATGTTTAGGTATTTTATATTTTTGCAGCCATTATTATAAACATTTTTCATTTTCATTCTTGACATCATTTTTAATAAAGAAAAATTTGGAGATTTATAGATTTATTTTATAACCAAACATCCAATTAACTTATTAATTCCTATATATTAGATTCACTTGGATTTTTCTAAAATACAGGCATGTAATAATTCTAATTGTATTTTTTCGTGTTATAAAATATTTTGAATTATAATAATTGAATAAACATCTGTTAAAGTGCTGATTAATAGTAGTGATATCAATCATACCTGTTTGGATCCAGATTTCAGTGAAACTGGCTTTAACGTTTAGCGTTTTAAGATGATGCTTGCTAGTAGTTTGGGGTAGATAAATAGGATAACATATAGGTAGTTTTCTACTATTTGTATTTTATATTTATAGAATTTTACTTAGATTGTATTTTTGTTTTCTAAAATTAATATATGTCTCACCTAATATTTTGTGGATATTTTTTATTTTAATTTAAATACATTGTTCACAATTTGATAGATAATTAACACTGAACTTTTTTGCACTCTTAGAATAATCCCAACTTGCTCAGAAGTATCTAACATATGATTTATTGATATTTTATCTTGAATTTCACACCTATATTTATAAATGGATTTTGTCTATGGGGTTTGCACTATTTTAGATTTGGATAAGAAAATTTATGCTAACCCATAAAATTAATTGGAATTTTCTTTGGTATGGACCTATCAGAATTATGAATCAGCTTTACCTTTTTATGTAACTCCTAAGAAACTAACAACTCATCTGTGTTTGGCACCTTTTTTTTTTTCCTAAATGGAATTTCGCTCTTGTCACCCAGGGTGGAGTGCAATGGTGCAATCTCGGCTCACTGCAACCTCCCCCACATGGGTTCAAACGATTCTCATGCCTCAGCCTCCCCAGTAGCTGGCATTACGGCACCCGCCACCATGCCCAGCTAATTTTTGTATTTTTAGAGGAGACGGGGTTTTGCCATGTTGGCCACGTTTGCCATGTTGGTCTCGAACTCCTGATCTCAGGTGATCCACCCGCCTTGGGCTTCCAAAGTGCTGGGATTACAGGCGTGAGCCACTGTGCCCAGTCTTGGCACCTTTTAAGTTACATTTATTTAGGCCGAGAGTGGTGGCCCATGCCTGTAGTCCCAGCACTTTGGGAGACTGAGGTGGGCAGATCACTCAAAGCCAAGAGTTTGGGACCAATCTGGCAAACATGGTGAAACCCTATCTCTACTAAAATACATGAAGTTAGCTGGGCATGGTGGCAGGAACCTATGGTCCCAGCTACTGGGGAGGCTGAGGCATGAGAATAGCTTGGACCCAGCAGTGAGCTGAGATCCTGCCATTGCACTCTGGCCTGGGTAACAGAGGGAGAGTCTGTCTCTAAATAAATTAATTAATTAATTAAATAAGTTAAGTTACATTTATTTAAAAATTTCTAAAATTTTCTATGATTATTTTTTTCTGCTAGGGCTTTATAATTCTTTCTCAAAGTGTTATTTATATTTTGTTACAAAATTATCTATTTTTTTATAGTTTAAATATATTCTCAAAGAGTTCTACACAATGGTATTTTGTAACTTTCTATAAATTTTACAGAAATCAGGTTAATACTTTTCATTCTTAATTTTGGATGTATTTATTTTCTTTAATCAAACCAACCAATATTTTGAAAAATAGCTATTTATTGGATTAGATGTAATTTCTCCACTTTCTTATTTCATTGATTTTGATTTTTGTCTTTATAAAAACATTCCTCTCAATATTTTGGTTCATTTTTAGTTTTACTTTACTAGGTTCTTGAAATAAATAATTTATACACAAGTTTATTTTTTAAATTTAAAAATATTTAGAGGTATAAATATTTCTCTGAGTGTAGCTTTAGCTTAACTCGTATTTTGCTATGATTTGCTACTTTGATTCACATCTAGATAATTTATAATTCTGGGTTTAACATCACTTGAATTCGTAAATATTTATATTTCCTAATTTTAAGGGGTAAAATTTTGTTCTCTTTTCTTGATATATTTGAGGTTATATATTTGTTTCTTTGTTGTTATATAATCTGATTTGACTATGATAGAAGAATTTGTCCTATAAAGTACCAAATATTTGGAAGTTTAGATTTTCTTTGTTACTAATTATATTAGCGGGCTTTTCAGTAAACATTTCATCAATTTAAGATAAGAATATGTATACATGTGATGATCTCTGTGAAAATACTTGATCGTATTTCAAACTTTCTTTGACTTTTGACTACTGAAGGTATCAAATTCTGTAAAATACCTTCCTTTATGTATTTCTCTGCTTTGAGGTTTGGGATAAGAAGGTAATGACTAGTATATTACTATAGATATACATTGGAAAAGAAAGCTATCCCTTTATTATTAAATAATGGAGTTAGCATTGAATGAAATATTGTAATTAATAAAGCCAGTTTCTATTTTTGCATTTACATAATGTATTACCATATTTATAGTAAGTACAAAATATATATTATAACTGAATGTGTGTACAGTATATACATTTCCTTTATTTTAAACACATGTTTAATTAAAACAACATTCTTAAGGGATAAAAATAAAATCATAGTTTGCTAAAGTATTATAAAATGACCATCCTGCTATAACCACCACTGAAAGAAATACTGTATTTCCAGGGCCAAAAAACCTCCTATACACTATACAACTTTGTATACACACATGGCAGACAGACTTTAAGGGGCTCCCTTCAAAGCCCTACTCATATGGTTTGGCTGTATCCCCACCAAATTCTCAACTTGAATTTTGTCTTCCAGAATTCCCATGTGTTGTGGGAGGAACCCAGGGGGAGGTAATTGAATCATGGGCACTGGTCTTTCCCGTGCTGGTCTCATTATAATCAATAAGTCTCCCGAGCTCTGATGAGTTTATCAGAGGTTTCTGCTTTTGCTGCCTCTTCCTCATTCTCTCTTGCTGCTGCCACGTAAGAAGCACCTTTTGCCTTCTGACATGATTCTAAGGCCTCCCCAGCCATGTGGAACTGTAAATCAAATTAAACCTTTTTTCCCCTTCCCAGTCTCAGGTATGTCTTTATTAGCAGTGCAAAAACAGACTAATACACCTACCGATAACTCTGTCTTCTTATATTCATGCCTTTGTGTAAACCCATCCTACTGTATAAACCCAACCCAAACTATATATGACTTTATTTGCTAGCAAATTGGCTCTGCAGACACTTGTTATTGGCTTGAGGAAATAAATGATGATGTTGAGGAAACCACACGATCAGGAATTGAGGGAAGGAACTGCAGGACTCCTCTAGGACCTGAGGGTAGCTTCAGGTTAACAGTCAGCAATAACTGGGATATCTCATTCCTACAATGCCAAGGAAATGAATTCTGCAAACAACCTGGGTGCATGCATTTGGAAAGAAATTCTCAGTCAAACCTCCAGATGACAATTCAACTGAGCAGACACCTTGATCGCTGCTTTGTGAGATCCTACACAGGGGACTCAGCTAAACCATGCGTGACTTCTGACAACACAGAAATCATGGAATAATAAATGTGTTGCTTTAAGCCTCTGAATTTATCATAATTTGTTATGCAGTGATATATAAGTAATACAACCCTATTATGAATTCTATCACCATAAATTTACCTGTTTAGAACTTTATATTAATAGGATCATTAAGTGTATGATCATATGTATTTGGCTTCTTTAACTCAACATGAGTGCTCCTGGAGGTTTCTGATGCCTTAATACATATAAAATTTAAGCTTCATCTGTTTTTTTTCTTTTATTTTCGTTTTTGAACAATGTCACTCTGTTGCCCAGGCTAAAGTGCAGTGGGCCAATCACAGCTTGCTGCAGCCCTGACCTCTTTGCCTCAAGTGATTCTCCCACCTCAGCTTCCCAAGTAGCTTGGACTACAGGCATGGGCCACCATGTCTGGCTAATTTTTGTACTTTTTGTAGATTTGTGGTATTACCATGTTGCCCAGGCTGGTTTCAAACTCCTAGGCTCCAAGTGACCTGCCTGCCTGGGCCTTCCAAATTGCTGGGATTACAGGCATGAACCACCACACTCAGCCTCTATTTGTTTTTATGAGTGTTTTGACCTGTGTTTCTGGTACTCCACTAGGCAACTACAGCCAGTTCTAATTATTTTAGGAGTTCAAGGGTCAAGCTGGAAGATGACAAAAAGTGCAGATGAGAAATACATAATTAATTGCCATCTTTCCCAATTCTCCTCCATTTCATTTTATTACTAAATTATACTAAATAACAAATTATTCCTTTTATTTCATTTTTTTGTTTAAGTTTGAAATTATACAGATAGTCTTATTTTTAATTTAATTCACAATTCTAATATTTTCTCAAGTTATTTTGGGTGAATGCTACTTACAAAATCCTGGTGATAAAAGAGTTTTATTTTGCCCCTAGCTAATATGGAGTGTTCTCATAGAGCTACAAATGAGCTCAATATTCATTATGCAAATGAATAGAATAAGACAAAATTAAATGGGTTCAGCTCGGTGGCATCATTTCAGAGATCTAATTTGGGGGTTTCAGTCCTCTAGGCTGAGAGAACTACGGGAGCCACATTAAGTTGCTCTTAATAAATAATAAACCATATCAAGCAGAAATTGCATTTAAAGGGGTATGACCTTAGGTAGTCCAGAGGAAGAGTTACAGGGAGATGACAGTAGGCACTGATGATAACTTCATCATACACTGCTCCATGCCTGTAGGTGACTTACTGTGATCAACTCCTAGCCTTCAGTTTTTAAGGACAAATCATCTATTTTTACTAGCTTCTTTCTGATAATCTAGGAGGTATATAATCTCATCTATTTAACATTTCAAAAGATGGGCAGAGATAATCAAGAAAATTCACCCAATGTGTTGACCTTGAAACTAAATCTAGCTACTATTCTTGGCTCTGACACACGTGTGCGCACGCACACACACACACACACACCCCCCTGTATATCTTTGGGCAGATAACTTCAATTTTCTGAGTTTTTATTTCTTTGTTGATTAAAACATAGTAAGAGGTGAGAATGATGGAGCAGATAATCTGATTGGGACAACTAAAATGTTAGGCAATCTAATGCACAGTCCTTATTTGCAGAAGGGTAAAATTGATACTAGGTAAGAAAATATAGAAACTAATTAGTGACTAGGTCTCAGTTTTTAAATTAAATTTCTGATTTTTAATTTTTTTACAGTGACACTCTAATTTCTAAGTACATTTGAGCTACAAAAGATATATATATGATCTCACATTCTTATCTAGATAACATGAGAATGTCCACAGAATCTGTAAGATAATTGGCAGCTATATTGGAAAATATAGCTAAAACTGCTGTGGCGAATAAAATAATCAATGAATAACTACTTTTGGATTATAGATGATATGTACAGAATTCTATATAATCTGTATTCTTATTCAACAATGTTGAACCATAAAGAGAGACATCAACCCCTACCTGCCCCAAGGAAAAATGGAAGGATAAATTGTAACAAAGTGGTCTATGTTAGAGTCAAGCCTTATTGTGAAACCTAAATATGGTCTAACAAAACTTTTCACAATGAAGATTGACTCTATCATATTTAGACCATGTTGTTACAATTTATTCTTCCATTTTTTCTTGGGGCAGGGGTTGATGTTTCTTTTCATGGTTCAACATTGTTGAATAAGAATACAGAATATATAGACCAAATTTGGGGTCTAATAAAACAAACTTTTCACAATGAGGATTGACTCCTGGCCAGGTTCAGAAAAAGAAACAAACTTGTAATTTTTACTAACTGTATTTTCCATTTAAGAAACAAATGGGAAAGAATGGGTAAGAATAATAATAAATGTAGACTTCGTTTGATGGTTAAGAAAATGCTTTATATATGTAATTTGAATATTCACTGATCATCCCATGAGAAATAGATAGTATTGCCACTGCCAGATGTAACAATTCATCTACATTTTTCAGGTGGAAAATTTGACTTGAATTTTGTAGCATAACCAAGAAATAGGGGAGCCCTATAATTGGCTCAGAACATCTAAATAAGCCCACCTCTTCAAAGAGAGCTGTAATTACTTTGATGAAGTTGTCTAAACATCCAACCATCCTGTCTTTGAAGGATTAGATGCAGAGGAAGCAGTTATTTCTCTAATACTTTCTGCTAATCTCAAAGACATGTTTTCAAATGGGAGGGAAAAGGTCATAATTTTTCTTACAAGCTGCTTTTAAAGTATTATAATAAAATAATTGCAATTTCTAACTAATCAAAGATATGTTTAGGTGCTCAGATAATTTTATATGCAGTTCATACTTTCTATCACCAGCCTTATGAGCCTAATTCCCCAAAATCTACCTGGAAAACAAATTCCCTTTTTCTGCTGGGCATTGAGATTCTGAAATAAAACCCACAAAGCCATTGCCGGCTTAAACCAGAGGCAGGTCACTGAGGAAGGTCTGCTTCTGCCAGGTAAGACTCAATATCTTCCCCTTAGATCTCACTCATGATATTCTTCTAACAAATAGCCATTTTCTCTATGCTATATCTTGTATGGCATCTTCAACAGTGATAATGTGTATTTGAACCTGGATGTTACAGTCATAAGACAGCAGTATTGTTTTAATAAGACATTTCCATTCCACCCAAGCGTTAATGACTACTTTCAGGTATCTTTTACGAGAATCCTGGGCAGTTGTTTTGAAGGTCATATCCGAGAAAATAAAGTTACTGTAAGTCAGAGTAGATTTTGATGGGCTACTAGGATGGATGTCTTATTTTCTTGGGAGAAAGAGCAGAAACTAGTGACTAGTGAAGGCTGTACATTTTCAAGAATTAAAAAAAAAATTCATTTCAAAATAGGGAGAAGAGATAATGCTTCTGGTATTAATTTTCAGCTTATAAGCAATAGAACAGGCTAATAATATTATCTAATTAGAGGATTATAAAGAAATTATTGTCATTTATTTTATAGCAAATGATTCTAAAATCTAAAAAGATAAATGATTGTTCAAGCCCATATAGCAAACCTTGAGGATCACTACTGCTTAAAAAGCTCTTGGGCCAGACACACAATGGCTCATGCCTGTAATCCCAGCACTTTGGGAGGCTGAGACGGGCAGATCACTTAAGGTCAAGAGTTCGAGACCAGCCTGGCCAACATGGTGAAACCTTGTCTCTACTAAAAATACAAAAAGTTAACTGGACATGGTGGCACATGCCTGTAGTCCCAGCTACCTGAGAGGCTGAGACAGGAGAATTACTTGAACTCAGGAGGCGGAGGTTGTAGTGTGCCGAGATGATGCCACTGCATTCTACACTCCAGCCTGGGCAACAGAGAGAGACTCCATCTCAAAAAAAAAAAAAAAAAATCTTGGAGCAGAACAGCCTAGAGCAGAATTGCGGCTTATAGTCGAGAACCCCTATAATTCCTGCCGAGCACTTGGAGTTCAACTTTTTTTCCTCTGTTCTTTGCTCCATGATTTCCTAACATGGCAATGCAGCAAAACCTGATACTGGCAGTACTTCCTTCTTGGATCCTTCTTTATCGAGGCCTAACATTTCATTAGCCTATCAGATTGGTTTCTTCCCTTCGGTGATTAAGGTGTTTTTTCCTTTTACTCTAAAGAAATAATAAACAGCTCCTTATCTGCACTTCTTATGAAAAATCTTTTGCTTAAATACCAGCTTGCTGTATGTGAAGTGTATGTATTTTTGAACCTGAGAGTTAATCATCACCCAATTATCATCTTAGGCATTACTTGAGAACTTTGTTTTTCTTGTTTTCTGTGCACCTGATATATCAGGAAGAACAAGTTTCTGTAGGGGAATCAAGGAGGCAGTTGCCATCTATTTATCAGGATAATTAAAAACAGTATCCAAATGGAATCAGGCAATGAATACAAAACAGGCAGATGCTAAATAGATTTAGAAAATAAACTTGAATCTTTAGATTTCTTGAGGCATGGAGTCTCAGGATGAGAAGACACTCTAAAGGTCATCTCATTCCTCTGTGAAATACTTTGCCCCTTGGTCACTCTATTTATGCTTAAAAATGCTGATGATAGGAACCTTACTATTGACAAAGGCAACCCATTCTATTTTTAAGTGCTTCTGACTCTCAAATTGTTTTTGTTATATTTTGTTATGTTTTCTATATATATGTGTACATATATGTATACATATATGAAATGTATATATATTCACAGCAAAATTGAGCAGAAAGTACAAAGAGTTCCCATATATTTCCTGCTCGTCACCTCCCTGAGCCTTTCGTACTATCAGCAACCTCCACTAGAGTGATGCATTTATCACAATTGATGAACCTGCATGGACTTATAATTACCATGTATAGTCTATAGTTGACATTAGGATTCCATTTTGGTGTTTCACATTCTATGGGTTTTGACAAATGCATGATGCCATGTATCCACTATGATAGTATCATAAAGAATAGTTCCAATGCTCTAAAAAATCTCTAAGGTCTGCTTATTTATCCCTCCATCCGCCTCCCCAGCCTCTGGAACTACTGATCTTTTCACTGTTTTGCCTTTTACTGAATGTCTTATTATTAGAAATCTACAGTATGTCTCCCTTAAATTTATATCTACTGGTCCCAGTTCTCTCATTTGGAACTATACAGGAAGACAGAATAGTTCTTCTTTAGCTCTTCAGCTATTTAAGGAGAGCTACCCAGTCCTTCAGAGTTTATGATTTTTTTCAGGCCCAAACCTTGTCATTCTGCTGATTATCTTAGGATATACATCTGTGACTCATTTTAAAACCATGAAAGACAAGTAGTAAGAGGTAATTATTATGAATGACTTGAGTGAAGTAAATGTAAATAAGCTAGTAAGGTGGAGACAAAAACCCATTTAGCTTTCAAGTGCAAAGTTAAGAGGCAAGTCTTTCAAGAAGCCATCCATGGTCATCTTAGCCAGTAGAGCGCAACAATTCGCTATGGAACACCAGGTGGTGTCAGTCCAGATGCTTATACCTATACAAAACGATTGAGATTGATTCCTTTTTCTAGGATGATACCACAGAAAGGAAATTATCCTGGTGGATCCACAGATTTAGATACATTCTAGCATACTCTCCATGTAATCTGGGGAAATAGTCTCCTTACTTGTTAGCTCAAACATGAATAAAAAATTTGTAGTACAATAATAATTGTCATTTATTAAATATCTAATGTCCATTGAAGATATTTTCTTGATATTACAACAACCTTTCCTTGCTGTTGCAACAACCTATACAAGGAGGAACAATTAAGAGAGGAAGCCACATGCCCGACATCACCCGACTAGTAAGTAATATGATTTTCAACTCTTCAGTAGGAAGCTAAAATAACATTCTGTTGATTAAATTATTAATTTTTTAATTAAAGTATATAGTAGATATCTCAGTTTACAGTCCCACAAAGGCAGAAACTAGAGCAAAATCTTACTGAGTTGCTTTGTTATTTTGGAGTGAAATCCCAAGGAGCAGGAGTGAGGAGCTAGGAGAGCAGAGCAGGAAAGGAGCCTCAGCCTGTGGCAAGGATGTGCCACAGAGCTCACAGCTCCAAAGGGAAGTGATTGCTTAGTCTTGTGTCATCCTCCAAGATGTCATGTAAACTGTGTCTCATTGTATGCTCTTCAATTTATCCAGCTCCAATACTGCAGTATGAAATTCCCATTTGTAGTAGGTACAGCATGCATTTTTCTCCTTGAAAGGTGAATTACAAACCCCATGTATCATAGAATCTCCTTCAAAGTAAAAAACAGACACAATAGCTGAAAAGATGTATGCCAAGAAGGCCAGTGAAAAAGCTGCCATCCACACTGCTACAGTTTGCGCCAAGACTCTCTTTGGTATTCATCATATCTAGTTCCATCATCTATTCTCGATTTCTCTTGCTTTTGGTTACCATTTCAGTTTCTCTGGGTGGCTTTTCTGGTGGGGTGACCCAGGCACTTATCCCTTCCATATCTGTGTTTTCAATTGTTTTACTTTTTTAAAGTCAAGGTTCATCAAGACTTTATTCTTATCATGGGTACAGAAACACAAGATGCCACAGGCAACATACCTTCTTCCCATCCCCAACTATGTAGAAGCAACCTTAACTCATCATGGTTATCAGGATCTACTATGCCTAACAGTCTAGTAACTCTTTTTTTTTTTTAATGCCTGTTCCCTGACTTAAGAATCCCAAAGCAACCAGAAAGTAGTTAAAGCCTAAAATTCAACAGAAACATTAGTGTCTCTAAGAGAAATATTCTTTCTCTCAGGATCTGTGATCACTGACTTGGCAAAGCCTACAGTCAGGGGGACAGAAAACACAAATTCCACAAGCAGATCATTGGGGTAAGGTAAGAAAAACCAGCCCTACTTCTACTTCTTGGTTCCCAGGCGTATGTGCACCAGTTATTATGAGCACTCTTGGTTCAGCAAACAGACTCTATTCTGGTGGGCAGTGCCCTAGTCTCTCAGGATGTTGTTCCCTCACTGCCTTCTTAGCTAATCCTTTAAGAATGCATTCTACTGCTTCATCTGGGTGATGCAGTTTATGGTAAGAACAATGCATCTGTTATCATGCAACCATTTTCATAGCTCCTTTGCTGTACAAGAGTCCCTTGTTCAAAATAATGTGTGGGCTACCATAACAATAGGTCAGCAATTTTTAAGTCCTTAAGCAGTGATGCTGAAAGCACAGCAGGTAGGGAAGGAAACCCCATATTTGTAGCAGGTGTTGATTCCTGTAAGAAGGAATTCTTTCCCTTCTTAGGTGGAAGGGATCTAAATCAATTGACTTGCCACCGTGCGACTGGCCAGTCTTCTAGAGGGATGATGCCTCATGGAGGGGTCACTCTTAAATGGACCTGACTTTCAGTGCATTCTGTGCTATGGCTTTAGAAGATGAAAGTACCCTTAATAGCTGTCCCAGAGGCTCTTTGGCTTTATAGTGTGCTTTAAGTGAGCAGTTGGCTGCCCTGAGCCTATCTTGTTCCTATTTCAAGTTTTCCAAAAAAGAATAGAACAAATTCACATTTCTTATGATTATCATTTCCCCCACACCATTCAAGCCCTCAGCCACTGCAAACTCAGTGCCTCACGGTCTACCTGCCTTTTGTTCCGATGATTCATAACTGAAAGCCTTGATGGTTACAACCACCCCAATTACCAGCAGCAATGATCTTATTGTCACCAGATCAAAGAGTCATCAAGTTCTGAATTTTCATCTTCTTTCTAGAGCCTCCCCCCATACCAACTGTCTTAATCTGCCTTCTGCTACAAAGCAGAGTACAAAGCAAAGATGTATAAGGTACTGCTTTATTCAGGAATGGCATCCCAGCGAGCAGGATAAAGGTCAGGGAAGGGAGGAAGGAAGCAGGTTTCACTATTATGGTCACAGAGGAAAGTCCACCGCATGCAACAGCCCTGTGTCAACACAGAAGATCCAGTGTGGGAGGCAGGAAGTACATGGCACAGGTATGAGGCAGACATTGCCAGACTGAGCCTGAGTGAAGCTGGTCAGAGAGTCCATCACCTCAGAGTGCATCACTGCGGCCTCTGCTGAAATAAGACTGAGGTAAAACTGAGAGGCTATGCAGTGGTGCATGAATGTGCCTGATGCAGTGAATAAGATGGGGGAATAAGTTAATGCATTTATGACATATTATGTTCTCTGTAATCACTGAAATCATTTGTCTTAGTCACCCAACCTATTGTATATTACTCCCCCTAATCAAAGGATTGAATTTGTTCCAGCCTTCCTGGTGAATGTGAGAAAGGCCATGACATCAGCTATAAAGTCCTCAATTTGTAAGCAGAATTTCTTCTCTATCTGATTTGTATATACGGGCATCTCTCCTGTTTATTGCCTGGGGAGAAGTGCAAACACAGCAGAGAAACATAATGAATGCCTTATTTTGATTGTCCAAGCTGAAAGTAATGAAAAAGCCAAACTGATAGAAATTAGGAAATATAAATCCAATTTACACAATTCTGCCAGGGCTAATAAAATAAGACATAACATCAGTTGCACAACCAAAAGACTGCTATTTTATGGTCATTTTTACAGCATACGATTTTGACATTGACAACATTCTTTTTTATGTTCTAGTTATATGAATATTCTACTCAATGTTTAAATTTAAAAAGCTGCAGAAACAATGCAAAGAGTATAGCTCTCAATGACCAGAAAACTAAGGGGCACTAAATTATAAAGTATGTATAAACAATGATGTATAAAACAAAGAATTTCAGAGGCCATAGAGCTACATTGAACTGCAGTGCAAGCATCCACTTTACACACTCCCCAGTGCCTTTTACTTCCACCTGCCACCCTGAGCATGCCCTAAGAATATGCCTTTCACACACTGCTGAAAAGAATGGCCCAAAGAAATTTTCCTGTAGTTTCAATCTAAACAAATAATGTGAGTGGCCATAGAGTCAATTGTGATAAATACATACATATTTAAGGGTTCCTATGGACCAAGCCCTGATCACAAGCAACATAACATTAAATGTAATTGACAAAAACGCCTGCCCATATAGGGATTACATGTTAGATGTGGAAATATACTAAACACATGAGCAAGTAAAATAGAGTATATGGTATGCTGGTTGATGATAAATGCTGGAGATGCAATAAATTAGGGAATACCAGTAGGGAATGAAGGGAAAAAAAGGAAGAACATTTGCAATTTTAAAACTGGTGGTCAAGGTACTCCTAAGAAAGTAATATTTAAAAAGCAGACTTGATTGGGAAAGAAGAAGGGAGAGGAAGACAGAGGAGATATTCAACTATTCAAATGGAAACCTGCTAAACGGAAGAGACAGCAAGAGTAAAGGCCTGAGACAAAAGTTGGTTGATGCTCTCCAGGTTCAGAAAGAAGGCCAATGTGGTTAAAGCCCAGTGAGTGAGAGGAAAAGTAGCTAGAGATGAGGTCAGAGAAGAAACAGTGGCCTTATCCTATAAGCCACATAGCGCATCATAAGAACTTTGAACGAAAGTTCTAAAGAATAAACAGGAAGCCTTCGAAAGGCTTTAAGCAGCAGAGTAAAATTCTGACTTGAGGTCATTGAAAATAGAACAGATTAAACTCAGCATTTATTGAACATTTAAATGTATAAATTACAGTGTTAAAAAATGCCAGTCCTTCAGGACTTTAAAGACTCAAGTTCATAAAAAGCACAGTCTGATGCCTCCATCACTAAATAGAAAACTAGAGACCAAAGGAGAAAGAAACAGAAAAAGTGAGAGAGAGAGAGAGAGAGAGAGAGAGAGAGAATTTCCTAGGCATTAAATAATGCAGAAAAGACTCTGACTCTATCATTTACCACTTTTCTAGAAAGTTTTCCTTTTCTCCTGACCTCCAAGTACAACATGGTTGAGGTAGGCACAGTCAGATACATAATTTTGCCCCTTTGTCATGGTTGTATAATTCATAATTAAATTCTTGACCCAGAGTGCATAAATGGACACTTCTTTAAGCCTTTCTTCCATTCCAACCATTTCCCTGCATGTGGACCAATACAAAAGGAGAAACTGGTCTATAATATGAAAGGAGAATACAACAGAAGGTCAAAATGAACAAAACAAGAAGAGATGGAGATAGAGAAATCCTACTTTCCCACAACTACTTGATACATGATTCCAAACTGCCTAAAGTCCAGATATTATGAGACTAGTAGCTTCTTGTCTACAAATTTTTTTTTATAGTTTAAGCTAGATTTAATATGATTCTAATACTTATAAGAAAATAAGGTTCCTAAAAATCTATTCATTACCCATGGCTAAAAGTTGTCTCACAGAAAACTCTAGACTTTGGCCTTTTGAATGATATGTTTGGAACTATTCAGTGCATCATTCTAGAGTAAGCTTGCTTCCATTTTGGCAACAATGTAGGACAGATTTCAAGGTGTCCTTCACGGTTCCTGACTCCTATCATTCTTACCTTTGTGAAATGTTCTTACCTTGAGTGCAGGTGGGATCTAGGACTTGCTTCTAATCTGAGTGTGGCAAAGATTATGGTGATTACATAAGTGGTCTCTAGTACCCGTCTAGGTACAGCTAAAGTCTCGTCTTCTCTGTTTCTGGCCTTGAAAAAGTAAGCTACCATGTTACAGGAGACCTATAGAGAGGGTAATGTGACAGATTTGCAACTGGCCTCTATTTGCTGACAGCAACCCCTGGACAACACTCAGCAAGAAGCCAGGGACATACACCATTTAACCTCAAAGAAATGCATTCTGCCACTGACCTGGGTAGGCACAGAAGCAGACTCTTCTCCAATCCAGCCTCCAGATGAGAATCCAGCTTGGATGCATCTTGATTATAGCCTTATGAGACTCTGAGCAAGGGTTTACCAAGACTCCTAACTCATAGAACTGTGAGATAATGAATGTGTGTTGTTTTATGCTTCTAAGTGTTTGACAACTTGTTATGCAGCAATAGAAAACTAACACATAGAAGAATAAACCATTCAAATGATAATATTAGAATATGACTGTGACCTGAGTCATTGCAGAGGGGTATGATAAAGAGTACTAGGGTTAATAGGAGGCAGAGATTGCAGTGAGCCAAGATCGTGCCATTGCACTCCAGCCTGGGCAATAAGAGCAAAACTTTGTCTCAAAAAGAAAGAAAGAAAAAAAAGTACTAGGGTTAAGATCCTCCCTCATTATGTTTTCTTGAGTCACTCCTTATGGAAAATTCCAATGTGTTATCTCTTTAAGGTGGAGATTCAAAACTACAAGAAAGTTCTTAAAGAAGGAGATAGTTGTTCATCATAACTCTGAAGCTTTTCTTTTGTGAATTCTTCTGAATCTGAAAAAAAAAAAAACTTATTCTTCCTAGAATTTAGATCAATAACTAATTTGAAAACTAAATATCTGGGCCTGGTTAGATGGTTTGTAAATGACTGCAGCAACTAAGTGACAAAAGAGACAAATTGTCCAGCTAAGTGTCCACTCACTCGATTGATTCCATTGGTGTCACTTTTGATTTGTCATAAGTGGAATTATTACAGAAGATATACTCTAAACCTTTATGACTTATTAAAGTGAACACAATGAAAATAGCAGTTAACTTTTTCTCTTTTTCTAGGAGACTTCATTGTGCTAGTAGACAAAATTACACTATTGATGCCTTTGTGTGCTTATTAGAAGTGGTACTGAAGTCCTATTGATGGGTTCCAATTCCAGCTTTGTCCTTTATTAACTTTGAAAAACTGGATGAGGTATGTAAGTTCCTTAAGCACCTAAAAAAAGCTAGTTGAATAATGATCATCTGACAAAGCTTAAAATAAAGGATACATATTGGTTAGGATTTGGACTTTCAACATCAGACAACCCTATGTTTGATTTAGAGGTCTAACTTTTGTTTGTGTCTATGTGATGATCTTAACGCCGCAAAACCTCAACTTCTTATGTATAACATGAGCACTCTAATTCCTACCCCGTTCATTTATTATAAAGATTAAGTAAAGATTAAGTAACGTAATATGCAGAAATTAAATCTAGGTCATGATACATAGTAAATATTCAATGAATGTTTTCTATTATTACCACACTTTCTACTATTACTACTATTATTTAATATTACTACATGAAAATACCTAGCACATCATATAGTCAATAGTTTCTTTCTCCTTATACATTTTATCACCCTTCCCTGTGTCTCACTCCTATCCTGCAATTTAAAAATAATTCTAGGGAGTCATGGGACTATTTTCTTAAAATAGTTTACTGATTCAAAAAATATAACTATTCTGAGAAGAATGTCTCCTCTGGTTATCTACATCCTAAAGTGAATGACAAACATCACACTATCTCATGGCTGCTATGGTTCTCAAATTAAATATGTAAACACAAAAATAGGAGAGCATGAAAAGGAAGAAACTCTCCAGGAAGAGAGTCAAGTTCTGTGTCTTGGGTTTTGTCCTTGGAGCAGGGAGAAAGCTATTCCTTGGGTAGCATATTGTGGTGAGTCAGAGTACTATTTGTGCGAAAAGACTCTCTGGGTTCAAATCTTGCCTCTGCTGCTCATGAAATGTATAGCCCACAAGCAGAGTGCCTAAATCGGTTGCCTCACCTGTAAAATAGGACTACTGTTAGTTATCGGTGTGGTGTGGTCATTGTGAGGATTAAATCAGTTATCCACAAGAATCGTACTGGGTTGGAGGGTTTCCAGTTGCCTCCATGGGTTCACACTTTACTTTTCTCCTCTCATTCTCGTGCCTGGGAGGCAGGCCTGTGTATTCTGCTGCAATGACGCCTCCTTCTCTTCTGGCTTCCAATCAGGTCCGACAAATGAAAGACACCGCAGGAGATGGGAGGGCAGGAGAAAAATGAGTCCTGTGTACCTTTCCCTATGGGACAGCTCCCTCCCAGGCCACAGATAGAAAGCACTGCAGTCGTCTACCAAAACCAAAGCATTCAGTAGCAGACACTGAGTGGCATTCTTCTACACCTTCAGTTTTGCCAAGTTCTGTTAACCTCTCCCACCTCTTGCTCCTTCTAGTTTAGAGATACCTCACCACCTTCTATCAGCTTAACTTAATCCTGCCCATATTTTTGTGACTAGCCCTTTAATTAAACTCCCAAATCCTCCTTTTTGAGTATGCCATCTTTTTTCTGTTGAGATCCCACACATTTAGAACAGTGTCTATCGTGCAGTATCTATTAAATAAATGTTATATATTATTAAAGAAATTGCAAAGGTAAAAGTGTTTTTTTTTTTCTAAATACAACAATCACTATAATAACAAATGAACATGAACTTGCATAGAGCAAAATGATGAGTCAAGGATTTAAGAGGGCCAGAACTACTACTTCCTTCTAGAAGCAGTACTCAGGAAGACTGCTGCTTGTAAAAGGTAAGACAAGTAACAATGATTAAGATATGCAGGAAAGGAGAATTTAAAAAAAGTATCCCACTATACTTTTATTTAAATAAAATATACAATACATGAGAAACAAAATATAGGATAGCTAAGTGTGAAATTAAAAATTGTTTTTAAAAATAAACTAAATTAGAAAACAGGCATACTGGAGTGGGGTTGGTTCTTTTTATTTTATTGTTTAAAAACTACCCTAACAAACATTATTACTACTATATATCCAGCTAAACAACTCTGCAGTCATCTTAGGGGAAATACCAAAATATTGAATAGGTTTGATATTGAGTCTAATCACAAGGTGAAAATATCATGACAAGTAACCTAGAGAGCTTATCAAAAAAAGATTATGTAACTAAGTGGTTGCAGAGTTTTTCAATCTCTCTTATTTGTGAATTGGAGGAAACTTGGCACAATGAATAATAACATTGCTATTTGTGAAGAATAACAAAAGTGATCATAAAAAAATATTAATAATGTGCATTCATGCTTCATCTTATATCCCATGTATTTAAATGGCTAATCCATAGCTTAAGATTGTATAAATATTAGAAGTTTTATTTACTAAGAATTTTTCTTTCTTTATAAGCAAAGAAGATGCAAGTCCTTTAAAAGTCTTGCCATCTATTTTAATAAGCTGTACTGAATGTTATCAGCAACTTACTTTAGGGAGAGTTCCTATAAGTAGAAATAAATGCCAGACCAAACATCACTGCTGGTTTGTTCTTGTAAGTCTGCCAAAAGGATAATATATTTACAAATAGAATGTATTCTATTATTGGTTTTTTTAGTAATACTGCAAAACTGCAATGATTTTCCATTTAATAGGAAAAAAAAACCTCTTCACGTTTTTTAGAAAATTGTTTCTTAAGGGGAAAAGCAGGGGGGCGGGAAGACTATGTCCTTCTCAGCAGAAATCATTGCCAGGATATGAAGGTAATATATTTCATCTCCTGGTCTATTTTAATTTTAAAGGTTTTATTTTTTTTTCCTTATCCTCACTTCCCTTTTCAGCTGCATGCTGTCTCATCAGCTCTCTGAGCTGATCTGATGTCATGGTTATTTTTCTCTCCTGTTAAAGGTGAGGGATGTTTCCAGGATTTGCCTTTGCTTTTTATGTTTGTGGTAAAGGAAATACAAGCAGCTTCTCTTTAATCAAATCAAGTTTAAACCAAATTGGGACATGGACACGGTTCTACATGTATAGGCAATCGGGATAAGCCAAACAGGATAGATTGAAGGTAGCATTTAAACTTACAGAGACCTGTTTCTATTAGGGCTGTTCAATGAACTGGTAAGCTATTTGTGTGCTAAGAATTCTGTGAACCAAAGTAGTCTTTTTCTGTTATGCACAATTGAAGGAAAATAACTATATATTCGATGCTAAGTATATAATACCACCTAATACAATCTTTATCTGCAAATTACTGAAATTATGCATTGGATGCCAATGGGAAAAGATCTGGAACCATTCCAATTAGTCAAGGTATTTTAATAAAACAGGGGGAAGGAGCTGTTAACAGGACACTGGTTGAGGGACCATGTTTATTTGTAGGGGCCTGGCTAATTCTTCTCTGTAACCAATCTCTACTCTATTAGATTCAGATCATTCTCTCCGTATTTGATATTGAAAGTGAGCTTAGGCTCCGCATAATGAAATGAAGAAGGAAATGAACTTCAAGTCTTCCTTTGTGAAAGTGGGATAATATTTCCTATACAAACACTTGTAATGGAAAATGACAAGAAAGATCACAGCATTAATCAGAAGGCTTCAGTTAGAACAATTTGCAGGAACAGATGGAGATAAAGGGTTTGATAATAGATTGGGGGCATCTTAAAACAAGGAAACTAGTGATTAGGAATTCTATTCAGTTTTAAGCACATTACTTTCCTGTCTTACCAGCATGTTAAATGGTATAGTTGCTGTGTGTCACTCTGGCCACAGTTCAGTGGTTTATATTATGCACTACAGATTTTCAGTGTCATCAGGTTATAGAGCTTTTCTGCGTTTGTGACCAACACATTCCCATATTTTCTCCCTCTCATACCTCCAGGGCAGAAGGAATTCTCTTTTGTTGAAGCCCTAGTGCAACGAAAGACCTTCAAAACAAGCCAATGTTCTACCTCATATAAGATTACTATCTCTTATAGATCTAAAGACCCTGTAAGAGCTTTAGGATGAGAGAATAAAAGCTATTGATGGTGATCTCAACTTGAGGGGTACTGAACAGGTCATGGTATCTGTCCATATTTGTCCTTTTGACTAAACTTCCAACATAAGAAAGCCAATTTCAAGGGAAATACACCTGTGAAAGAATGATCTTCATTTGATAAGAGCTTACTGTTAATTGGAGCAGACATCTAAAGGCATGAAGCTTGGGACATGAGCTATGAGACAGACAAAAAGTGGAAAGAGAAATGGGAAATAGGGGAACATAAAGAAGAAAAGCATTCATTCATTCAACATCTAATATGCACATACTGAGCAGCTCATATATCAGGCTCTCTGCTGGACAATGAGATAGAGAACAGAGATTCGCCAAGATAGACAGGTTCCTGCACTCTGGGAGCTTTTATTTTAGTGAGAAAGGACATACAATAGACAGATAAATGGTAAATATAGGAGATAATGTCTGATAGTGATAAATAGTGATAAGGGAATAAAATAAGATGATAAAAAGTACTGAGGGCAGGGGAGAAGGAGAGATACTTGAGATGGAATACTCAGATATAACTTCTCTGATGAGAATGCATTTAAAATGTGACTTGAATAAAGAGAAGCAGCCAGTCTTGCAAATTGTCAGGGAAATGAAGTACCAGATAAACAAACTTCAAGTGCAAGGACCTTGATAGCTATTTTTTTTCCAACAAACTTTGTCTGTTAAAGGAATGCAGGATGGCATGTAGTAGGAGAAAAGATCAGGAGATAAGTTTGGAAAAGTGGGAAGGCCAGATACTCGGTTTCAGAGGTCATGTTAAGAAGATTCAATTTTATTCTGAACTAAATGGGGAGTTACAGAGACTTTTAAGAAGGTTTTTACGTTGGCTAAGGCTGCCACAATTGAATATCACAGTCTGGATGGCTTAAACAACCACATTTTATTTTCTCACGGTTGTGGAGGCTGGAAAGTCCAAGATCAAGGTGCCGACAGGGTTGGTTTCTGTTGAGGCCTCTCTCCCTGCCTTACAGATGGCTGTCTTATGGCTGCATCCTCATATAGCCTTTTCTCTGTGCATGCACACTCCCGGCGTCTCTTCTTCTTCTTATAAGGAATCCTATTAGATTAGGATGCTTCCTAATGACTTTATTTAACTTTGATTACTTTTTAAAAGGCCTACCTTTAAATATAGACTTCAGACATTAGAACTCCAACGTGTAAATTTGGGGAGACACAACCCAGTCCATGACACAAGTCTAGGTGGTATTTGTAAAGTGCCCCTTTGGCTGCCATGTGGAGCTTGGATTTAAGGTGGGGTTATGATGATGTAGAAAGAGCAGAGACAATGTTCCTTTTCTGTACTTTGTGCTAATGTCCTCCCCCAAATTTCACCATAGTTAGATGCATGTAAACAGACATAGAAAAACTGCTAATTAGCTGTTCTTGTTAAATATATAGGTCAGGGTTCAAATAAAAGTCCAAATAAAAGAATCTTGAATGTGCAAAAAATAAATAAATAAAACCACAAAAACATAAAATTTTTTGTCAGTTTCTATTCTTCCTGTTTTAAAGATTGCAAGGTCATGGGTTTTTCTGTCTATAAATTCCAAGAAAGACACTGTTGTAACATCTGTAGCAATATCAACATAGTAAAAGTCTCATAGATCATAAAGGTCCTGCCTCCCACACAAGGCAGTTTGCCATTGTTGTTATATGAGACCAGAACAAGTGATTTGTTGACCATGCCCCACTTCCCAAGGCCCTTTCAAAGCTTGGATAATGGCCCTAGACACGTTGAAAAAGAAAATCCTTTCCCTTACCTCCAACCAACTGTAGCAGAAAGAAGAGAAATCTTCCCTTTATGGCTGCTAAGTTTGGACTATACACAGCTTGCCAAAATAGAACAATACAGAGGAGTGCAGGTTACGGAATAAGACAGTACTGTTTCAATGCCTGCTGCCCCAGTGACCTTTTTTATGAGCTTGATTCTCACTGAATAGTAGGGTTTGAGTGAGAGATAGGGGGAAAAAATTCAATTGTTTTCTTGTTGCACTTGGAGTCCCATTTGATCAGTCTGTGAAACTGCACACACACACACACACACACACACATTTAAAAAAAATAAAATTAGGAGAATGCATGCCTCCTATTCTGCATTATGTCATGCAAATACTTCCATGTCAACATACTACAAGGTAATGCTATTGTTATTCCTATTTCTTTCTGCAAAAGCCAAAGGGTAGGTAGGACCAGCAAAGGTCTTACTAACTAGTACTAATGCAATCTATTATTTGTTTCCTCTGAGCCAGGTACGTGTTAGGCTAACTCTTCTCTGTGGTACTTTATAAGTTCTTCAGAAACATCTACTGCTGAAGATTTCTTCAGAAACAACTATAGCTCTATTGACTCATAGAAATGTGACTGTACCAGTGGGCAGCTTCAGATTTCCCTTCACCCTCAGGCATTTGGTGGCAACACTTTCAGCATAGGGTTTCTTGCTCCTTTAGGCAGTGCTCTCCAACAATGCCAGAGTTGCTCTTTCACACGTGGTTCACATCTAGTCAAATGGAAACATGCACAGTCTATCTCTCATAGACAGAAATGCAACTGCTTCACAGATACAACCTCTCCTTTGCTGCCCCAGAAATCTTCATGGGGTAAAATGTAATGTTATCTTTTGGAGGAGGCTTGAAGTGAGAGAAAAGAACACCCTGGCCAAGGCATAGATGGATGGAACTTACAGCATCAACAATTATCTCCAAATAAATTCTTTATCTAAATTTCAGCATCTTCTTTCTTGGTTTCTTCAGTCTTAAAGAATGAAAATGAGTGGCCAATAGCAGAAATTTTATTTCTTTGCTTTTTTTTTTTGAGTCAGAGTCTCGCTCTGTCGCCAGGCTGGAGTGCAGTGCCGCAATCCCGGCTCACTGCAACTTCCGTTTTCCGGTTTCAAGCAATTCTTCTGCCTCAGCCTCCAGCTGGGACAACAGGCGTGCACTGCCACACCCGGCTAATTTTTTGTATTTTTAATAGAGACGGGGTTTCACCATGTTGGCCAGGATGGTCTCGATCACTTGACCTCGTGATCCGCCCGCCTCAGCCTCCCAAAGTTCTGGGATTACATATTTCTTTGCTCTTAATCATCACTTACAAATTCTCTATAGTTGGTCTATAGACTCACTTCAAATGCGGAGTTATTGACATTTGGCACCACAGATGAGTCTGAGAACATTTATGGTCATAAAAACATATGTGCAAGAATAGATAGCTTGCTATGAACAGTAGTTACATCTGGAGAGTTGATTTAGATAAAAGAAAACTTCTGCATTATTTGCATTTCTTCTCATTAAGGACTTATTATTTTATAATTGTAAAATAAGATGTTTTTATGAAAATAGCTTCTACCTTATGAGTTGTTGGGAACACTTATAGAAGGGTTTGGAATAGATTAAATACTGGTTTAATGTAGCTCTTATTGCTATAATTATTATTATAGTATTATAACATGCATTCAGCAAATATTTAGTGAGCATTATCTTTTGTGTAAGACACTACAATTTTCTAGGCATGTAATAACAAACAAAACAAACCTGTTTCCAGCCTTAATGTCTGTTAAAGAAGACTAAGGAAAGTTAAGTAAATGAGTAAATACATACAATTATTACAAATTATAATTAGTGATAAGGAAACAAGAAACAATGAGAGATGGAGAAAGAACTAAGATGATTAAAGTGGTCATCCACTTGTCTTAGCATGGTCATGCGAGGCCTCTCTGGGAATGAACTTTTGGACTAGGACCCAAAAGATGAAATACCTTGGAGAGAAAAATCAGGAGAGGGAAATTACCAATAGAGAGAAGAGCATTTCCCAAGCCAGGAAGGAACTTGGTGTGTTTGAGGAACTAAAACACAAGACCAGAATTGTTGGAATATAACAAGCAAGGGAGACTATGGTATGAAATGATGGTGAAAGATAGCAAGGCCTCCAAAGTCACAGCTTTGCAAGCTGTGGCCTGGATTGGATTCCATTCTAAATACATTATGATTGTCTAGCGTAGTCTATTATAGCATGTCATACAACATAAACCTGGAGAAAGAGGAGTGACCCACTGAAAGATTTCCTTTGCTTTAAAATCATAAAGATTTATGTTCCTTGTCCTTTAACTAATAAAACCTATGAAGATAAAGATGGTGACTGTCCTGTTTACTATTGTATAACCAGCACTTAGGAAATGACCTGGCATAAGATAAGCTAGATTAAATATTTTCCAGGTGAATGAATACATGACGTCAATATTACACAGTGGCTAAATGCTTGAGCTGTGGAATCTGACAGACCTGTATTTGAATCCTTACTTTCCAAATGTATTGGCTGTATGGCCTTGCACAAATACATTAAACACTTGAATTAAAGGCTAACTCAGGGGGCTCCTGAAAGATGAATTTCCTGAAGGATGGCCTCCCAGCAAAACAGTTGGTCTCCTATAGAACAAGGCCATTTGAGAATTGAAAACGGCTCCCTGGAAACTGTCCACACCTGGGAGCTTCAGGCAATCAATCATAGTTCTCTGAGGCAGCAGTGGACTATACTGAAATCATAAGAGCATATCATATAGTGGGGAGACTGGGCCTCTCATTAAGAATGTGTTGAGGTTTAGGCAAGACAGAAAAATTTCAACAACCCAGCTGCAACCAATGCATGGATTCTTGCTCCTATTTATGCCAGGAGAAGCACTTAGTGCTCCACCAATCCTGGATATGGAGGCACAGGGACAGGGCTTGGAGGCTACTAGTCTACCACATTATAACAAGCCAGCTTCGTTTTCATCAGGGAGATCAGTGCTTCCCCTAACTTTGCAGCTGAAAAGCCAACAACCCTCAGCCATGTTTCCTTTCTGCACCTGCTGTCTAGTCCTACCTAGATTCCTGTGCACTGCCCAGGGCACAATGGACATTAGACGATACCTATGTCTATCTCTGAACTTCCAGCAAACACTCTTCCAAATCTGGGGCTGCAGACTGTCAGGTCATTTGTTCTATTTTGTTCTTCATGACTCTCAGCCTCAGGTTTATTTATTTTTTCTTTTCTTTATTTAAGCATTTTTAAATTACATTTTTCTAGAAAGCAGGTCTCCCTATGTTGCCCAGGCTGGTCTTGAATTCCTGGGTTTAAGCAATCCTCCCACCTCAGTCTCCCGGAGCACTAGGATTACAGGCATAAGCCACTGTGCTGGGCCTCAGGTTTCTTATCAGTAAAATATGTGTAACAATCATACCAACTCTATATGGATGTTTTGGATGTTAAACAAGACAATGTGAGCAAAGAGTTTTGTACCTTACTTGCAAACCTGCTTTATTTAATATTTTTCATTATGAAATATTTTGTCTTAATTATGATTTTTAAAAAATACTTTTTAAAAAATGTTATTAATTTTGATTACTGACTTTGGCACATTCTTAAATTTTGCTTCTGAAGTATCTCCCTCCTTTTGCCCTAGTCCCATCCCTGTCTTACCTAATATATACTAAACACTTAATAAACATTATTCATTCTTTCTGTTGTTGTTGTTACTCCTATTATATTTACACACACTCTCTTCTCATTCTCTCTCAATTTCTCTCTCCTCCTTCATACACATGCATACATGCACATACACATATAGACACCTCAAAAGGCTACTACTATAACTGCATAGTTTATTAATATACAGCTAGCCTTCTGAAAAATATACAGTGCATTTTATCATATAGCCTTTTAATTTTTAATACTTCCTATCATAACACCCACTACATGTTTTAGAAAGGATTCTATGCTGGAATTGCTGTGTAATGTGGGCTTAAAACGTGCTGCTGTTATACAAGACTCTCTCATCTAATTTGATCAACAATTTTCACCATTCTAGAATTGTGCATCAGGAAACAGCAGCAGATTTAGAATGCAGCACAACTTCTTATAATGCCCAGTAAAAGAAAGTAGCCAAGGATAAGTCTGATCTCCACAAGCTTTTTTTAAACATTCTCCTACTGCACTGACGTAGGACAGTGATCAAATTCAAGGAATACACTTTAAGGAAGAGCTACAAACAACCACTCTATGCATTATCGAAGGTGTACACATGGCTAAGGAAATGGTCATTTACTTATTACTATGTGATGTTAATTTTTTTATGTTTTAAAAAATATACAGGCGCAGTGGCTCACATCTGTAACTCCAGTACTTTAGGAGGCCAAGGCAGTATGATCCCTTGAGCCAAGGAATTCTAGACCAACCTAGACAGCACAGTAAGATCCTGTCTATACAAAAGATAAAAACAACACCAGCTAGGTGTGGTGTTGCACACCTGTAGTCTCTGCTACTCAGGAGGCTGAGGTGGGAGGATTGCTTGAGCCCAGGAGACAGAGGCTGCAGTGAGCCATGATCATGCCACTGCATTCCAGCCTGGGCAACAGAGTAAGACCCTATCTCACACACACACACACACACACACACACACCCCCACACCCCAAAAAAACACATAAAAGCAATATGTGATTTTCACAGTTATGAGGTTTACCTTTCATTCATCTCACAATTGTATGCTAATATTTTCAATATGTACCATACTTAACTTTTGATAACATGCTCATTATAAAAACAACAGAGAATGGGGGAAAGCTGGAGGAGAAAGTAAGAGGAGTAGACGGGAAGAAGGACAGAGTAATATGGAGACAGAAATAGATGCTTTCAAGTAACAAAGCATTTGAGTGGAAACTCTAAGTTCTGAAAATCAGTTTTGATCTTAGAGAGAACAAAGCAAGTCTTAAAAAAAAAAACTCTGAATGTCATAGTAAAAATTGTAAGGAAAATGAAATATAATATCTACATTATAAATGCGGTGAGCTTCCCTAGATTTTCATACTTCCTGCCAACAAAAGGCTTGTTGCATGATTGATGACAGATCTATTAGCTGAGATCTGAATTAAAAAAAAAAAAAAGGAAACAAAATTTGGAATAATTAGGTTAAAGAAAACAAAAGACAAGCGGAATAGCTTTCAGCCAAATGACCTTCAAAGAACAAGAATCAAGAGTTGTGTATATGCCAGCAAAACATCCTGATCATCTTGAGGTAGGTGCTGTCTTGAGAGTGTGCAGAATTAATGAAGTCCCTCGCTGGATGCTTTAAAAACATATCTTTCTATTATCAGGTTCTATAGAATTGGAAAGTGCCAGACGGGAGAGAGGCTTTCATGAATGATTAAATAATCAAAGAAAATAAAATGAAGATGAGCTGCCAGCAAACTCTGGAGGGTCATATTATGGGCATAATAAAAGTGACTTGATATAAAATTCTTGGGAGTATTTGCCATTTGGGTTTACAGATAAGCAAGAGGGAGAATTTATGCAATTCTTTTAGTAACTGACTTTCTCCGGACTTTGCATATAGGCACTCTCTTTGCAGACCATTCTCTCTTTGTGTGAACAGAGTCTATTCAGAACAGAACCCTCTTTGTTCAGGGTACTATAAGTCACTATAATGAGTGAGACCGTATTTCTCTAGTGAGGAAATATTTGTAGTTTCATTTTAGGAAAATGCTAAGCACCAAGTTGATTTTTAAAAGTAGGAGGAGGTCAAAGGGGATTTCACTGCTGCTAAGGAGCAAAGTGTTACTTCACATTAGTCACCCATAATCTGCATCTTTCTCTTCTGACTCCAAAGTTACATACTATGCATTATTTACTTGCTAATAACTGATAGGTGTCCTGCATTCTAGCAGACTTGTAATGAAAAATAATTGTCTATGGATGGAGAAACACCTTAGACAAACATTTTAATATAAAATTAATTCTAGCAATTTGGATAGTTTTATTTACAATTTTAGATGCAATGTTCTGGTAAAAGAAATAGCTAAGCTGAACAGTTTATCTTTTTTTTTTAATATTAAGAGGCACAATATTTTACAGTAAATTGTCTTGCATAGCCTGCATTCTTAGGATATTCTGTGTTACAAATCTTGTGAGATCTAAAAAATCTCCAAATTTGTTGGTGAATAATCCCAAAGAAAATATTCTTGCATACTCCACTTCTAATTTATTGTTTAAAGCATAATAGGAAAAGAACTATCAATGGTCATTATTTAGGCTTCCAATAAAACATGCAGAATGAGGTAATCACTGACTCTAGAACCCACCTATCAGTAAGACAGTATGGAACCACTTCCATATTTGCCATGTAAGTGAGAAAGAATAATCACCATTTCATATGCTCATTTATTTTGGTTTGGTTTTGAGTGAACCTATAGAGGCTTACAAAGTAACTTAGTTAATGGAAGACATAAATTAATTGTTTTTAAGAGTTAAAAAAAATACAAAGACAATATAGGCTTCATGATTAGGAGGAAAATGCTATGGGCCTGATATCAGGAGGTAGGATTACACAGTCATTTGGAGAAGGACCTATTGTAAACAGTATGAAGGTATTGCTTGCAGAAATAGATGTTCATTGTAGAACAGATTTTCTTTATCCAGGTCCACAACATGTTCTTGGGGGATCAAAACCAAACTGTTTCCCTTTTAAAAGTATCCAAAAAACAAGGACTTTTGGATATCATTTTGATGGAATAATTCCAAAAAGACACACAAATGAGGAGCTGTTGTTATTTTTGTCCTTTATTTTTTGAGACCTTCTGATGACAGTGAAAATTGATTGGTGAAACAATAGCCTACATTTACTCTTGTAGCTGTCTACTCAGATCCCCAGAGGATCTTTCTAGACAACAGAGAGAGCCCATATTGCACTGGGACACCAGGTTTTATGGTAGAGAAGGCAAAATACCAGGAGCTTTAACAGTATTTATTTATGTCTACCTAAGAGGTTGTGTCTGAGACTCTGTTCCATGGACATATACTTATTAATTTGACACACAGAGATAAAGAGAGCAACACAGTAACACAGGAAGCGGCATTTATCAGCACTCACTTAACATGCAGAGCTGTGTGCCATGGCTTAACCAAAGGGAATGGGAACAGAGAAGCCTGAAATTCTGTCAAAATATTATAGGACCCTGGGTCCAACATATTCTTAGGAGATGTGAGTGGGGAGTATGAATGTTATAAAGTAAACTGAGGCACAATAAAATTTAAAAAAGTTTATTTGAGCAAACAGTGATCCATGAATCGGGAAACTCCAAGCCAGAAGTCATTTAGACGCTCCATCAAGGAAGTACAAGAAAGAGGTTTTGTTGTTGTTGTTGTTGGTTTTGGTTTATTTGGACAAACATGGAAGTAAAGCAAGGAAAATAAATATTTTGATTGGTTTTGGTTCTATAATTGCCTTATTTGATGTGCCCTATTAAAAAGTCTCAGTTATATAATTATACATTTGTGGTTGCTTCTAATAGGTTGAGCTTAAGTTCTGTTTTTCTTTAATGCAGGAATTTACAAGAAATGGCCCAGGTTAAGTTTCATTATGTTTCACTTAACCTTAAGGTTAAAGTAACTGATGAGGCCTAATTGGCTTTGTCTGCTCAGGGATTCTTCAAGCCTGGTCTCCATTTTTATTTAACAGGAGCCAGAAATAAACCAACAGAATTAGCCTAGAAAATCCAACTTTGTGAAAAAGCCAGACACCACAATTAAGACTTTCTTCCTCTAGATTTCAAGGTTCCTTGGTGATGATAACCAAGGATTTCAGTCAATCTGAAAATGATGGAAAATCAGACTTTCCAAAGAACAACTCTGAGGACATCACTACTTCTCTCATAGACTTTCCTTTTACATTGTATCCTCTGCCATTTTGCATTAGTCTAAAATACTTGGCTTGGTATTCAAAGTCTAAAAAGACTGCTTTTAACCTACATCTCCACTCTAAGTTGTTGTCTCTTTACTATAACGTAAGCATTGCTCTTATTGTTCATCCTACATCATTTGTTTTTTCACTCTCTCTATTCACATTGCATTTTGACTTAGAACCAATTCTGCCCTCCTTGCCACATGTCCTAAACTCAACCAGCTTAAATACTACCTCTTTCATAAAACTCCACAGGATTTCCCCCAGCAGGAAGCACTTCTTCCTTCATTGCTGCTCCTCTGTTCTTTTTTTTTTTAATTGCATTTTAGGTTAGAGTATTTAAATAACTTATCTATGCAGAAAACATTTACACCACCCACCGTCCCCCCCCACCCCCCCGCAACTTTCCTGATGAGGTGGTAAGTACCCTATCAGACTGGAGCCTGTGAGATAACAGCCCTAGAAACCACTGAGGAGAAACTTCTTCCTCAACCCGTCTCTCTT
>CAUYLG010041731.1:0-45806 GCA_963573385.1 Cacajao melanocephalus
CTGCATTCTAGCCTGGGCAGTAGAACAAGAATCCTGTTCTCTCTCCCCCTTTTTCTTCCTCTTTCTTTCTCTCGTACATTCTTTTTTTTTCTTTCTTTCACTCTCACTTTCTTTCCTCTCTTTTTCTTTCTTTCAAAAAAAAATAAATAAATAAAAAATAAAATGTAATCTGGAAGCTGCATTAAGTGATGCAGGGTGGTCCTGGGGACCAGCTCCCTGATTCTCCCCACCCCACCCCCTGCCCCTAATGCCAATAGACAACCCTGTGCCAGCCAGGACCTCAGCTGAGAACAGTGATGACTGGTGCCACCTGCAGATGGGAACATTCAGGCCCCAGGTAAGTGGTGAGTTGGAGCTAGAATCTGGTCCTTCTAACATCTTGCCCAGCTTCTCCCCCATTCGCTGCCTCTCTTCCCTTAGGTTTCCTTCTTTCTTTTCTTTTCTTTTCTTTTTTTTTTTTTTTGAGACAGAGTCTTATTCTGTCACCAGGCTGGAGTGCAGTGGTGCGATCTTGGCTCATTGCAACCTCTGCCTCCTGGGTTCAAGAGATTCTCCTGCCTCAGCCTCCTGAGTAGCTGATATTACAGGTGCGTGCCACTAGGCCCAGCTAATGTTTATATTTTTAGTAGAGATGGGGTTTCACCATGTTAGCCAGGATGATCTCAATCTCTTGACCTCATGATCTGCCTGCCTCGGCCTCCCAAAGTGTTGGGATTACAGGCGTGAGCCGCTGTGCCTGGCCTAAGTTTCTTTCTTGATTTTTCCCTCTTTTTTTTTTAATTTTTTTATTTTTCCCTCTTTGAACTCATCAGTGCTCTAAGCCTAAGGGATAAAACTAATGCTACATTCCTCTTTCCCGATGTTCTGTATTTACTCATTTTCTAGGATTTGTCCTTAAAATTTGAGTTTTTATTTTGGTAAATGGCGGATGGCAGGAAAGTAGAGGAAGGGGTGATGGAGGGGTGAGGAGAGAGGGCTGGGGGCTGCCTGCAACTTCAGCCTGGTGGCTTGGTTGCCTGGTGGTCCCAGGGTGGATTCTTGGATCAAGTGTGGTGACGTTTTCCGGCTGCTCCTGGGTCAGATGGAAGCCGACTGTTCCCAGAGTCTAACATCACAAATAGGACAGTCAGTGGAGGCTCCGTGCCCCTTAGGGACCTAGAACCCTGCCAGGTTTAGCTGAGGGGTCTTGGCATGACTGGCCAAGAAGACGGAACTTGTTTCTGATTCTCAGCAGAAAGAGTTCTGTGGATGAAGTTATTCTGTCTTTATCGATACGAGCTCTGGAGCAGCTCAGAACCGGAGCGGTGAAAGCCTGGCGCACACACACCCATCCTTGCTTCCCTCTGTCATCAGCTGTCACTCTTCACCTAGCACTCCTCAGTGGCTGTGATTGCCCAGGGAGCCCAGGCTTAGCCCCCACCCTTCTCAACTCACTTTTCCAGGCACACCTCCAACTGGTTGGAGGGGACAAAAGTAGATTTTTCCGTCCCTGAAAAATGCAACATGCTAGGCGCTATCACCCACTGGATGCCAGGTTTTGGCTTCAGGTGAGGCTGTGGGAGCCCTCCTCAACTGCTACTCTCTTCTGCCTTCCCCTTCCCCTTCCCCTCCTTCCCCGTGGGATCTGTAGGGCAGCTCTGCGTTAGCTCTACTCAAACACACCAGCCTCAGGGTGCAGCTCCTGTGCACCGGGTGACTGCATACTGCCTCTCCTGCCACTGTGAGTCCTGGCGTCTCAAACATGCAGCTGAGTCAAGAAGAATGATGGCCATTACTTCATCTCCTGACTTTCAGGATCCAGGCTAAGCCAGGACACAAACCAGGCTCAGAAACGAGGCTTTGGGTCCTGGCACTCACAGCTCTGGATTTGCAGGACAGATAAGACACGGAGCCTGCCCCCGAGCTCTTTCAGCCAGTTTCCCCACAGACAGCAGTTTGAGCTGCTGGGCCAGGCTCTGCTGGGTCCATTTGGCCTGGGGCATCTCAGAGGGGACAGTGGTGTCCTTTATCTCCAGGACTCCCGCAGAGCCAGTGGACTCTGCAGCTGGACTCTGGGTGCCTTGTGGCTGCCTTTGTGAGGTTGCCACTTGGCCAAGGGAAGGAGCAGGAAAGAGAGCCTGAGATTGGGGTGTGTAGAAGCTTCTCTCTCTGATTGCCCTGCATTTGGGTGAGATTTCAGTGGAAATGGAAATCTAAACTTAGGTTCAGAAAGGAGTTTCAGGCCAGGTGCAGTGGTTCATACCTGTAATCCCAGCTACTTGGGAGGCTGAGGCAGGAGAATCGCTTGAACCCAGGAGGTGGAAATTGCAGTGCAGAGATCGCACCACTGCACTCCAGCCTAGGCAACAGAGTGACTCTGTCTCCAAACAATAGGAAAGAAAGGAGTTTCAGAGTGTGGTGGCCCTCCTAGGAGGACCCAGAAACGTGTGAGTATGCCATACAGATTATGCATCTGGACAATAATAATGATATCTGCTTTGTTTAATTTGCATAGGGTTCAAGCAAATTAATAATAGAAAGCATCTCAAGTGGCCTCTGGAACAAAGTAAACTCAGTAATGGCTAGCGATTATTATACCTCTGGCCATGGCTGGCAGACCCTGGACCTGAGCCTGGGTGGCAAATGTCACACTGCTCTTTTTTCTTTTTTTTTGAGATGGAGTCTCACTCTGCTGCCCAGGCTGGAGTGCAGTGGTGCAATCTTTGCTCACTGCAACCTCCGCCTCCCTGGTTCAAGTGATTCTCCTGCCTCGGCCTCCCGAGTAGCTGGGACTATAGGTGCCCACCACCACGCCTGGCTAATTTTTGTATTTTTAGTAGAGATGGAGTTTCACTATATTGGCCAGGCTGGTCTCAAACTCCTGACCTTGTGATCTGCCCTCCTCGGCCTCCCACAATGCTGGGATTACACGGGTGAGCCCGGTCCCTGCTCTTCTTTAATATTGTGCAGGGGAGGTTCTGGGCACAGACTGCTTCTTGCAGAGCCTCAAGAGAGCAGGGAAGGCTGAGCTTCCCAGGTGAACTTAGCACACTGTGTTTGTTTTTGTGTTTTGGGTATTTGTTCATTCATTCATTCATTCAAGAAAACTGTATAGAGCATGTATTATGGGCACTGAATGTTGGAAATGCAATGGTGAGAAAAGATCCATTTCTTGGCTTCTTGAGGCTTTCAGCCCAGTAGGGGGAGACAGATATTAATCAAATGTGCACAAATAAATGTCCCATTATAACCACCATAGAAGGAGGAGGTGCCCTGGGAACTTCCATCAGGGAAATTGGCTCATCTGGGCTCCAGCGTTGTCTCACCCCATCCACTTCCCCCACCTGGCCTAACCCATCGTCGTCTCATACCTGGAAGGCTGCAGTTGCTTCTTTCATAGTCTCCCAGTTTCCTTCCTTACATCCGTCTTTTGTTTTTTCCCTTGCAGTAGCCAGTGTGATCCTTTTAAAGTAAGCCAAATCATGTCATTCTCCAACAGCTGAAATCACTGATGCAGGGAGCTGTCTCAGTTTCTCCCTTTCAAGGCCTATGGCCCTTAAATGATGACTCTGTTTCTCTCTGATCTCGTCTCATTCCACGCTTGCCCTCATTCCCTCTCCCTAAGCCATACTGGCTGCTCTGCTCCCACCCCAGGACCTTTGCTCGGCAGCCCCCTCTACCTTGCACTGTTTACCCCCAGCTGTCAGCATGACTCCCTCCCTTCTTTCAGGTCTCTGTTAAAATAAGATGTCACCTTCTCATAGATACCTTCTCTAACAGATATTAATATAATAGCATTTACCTCCCCTCATTTCCTCTACCCTCTTTGTCTTCACGGCACTTAACGACCACTTGGTACATTTTATACGTATTTATTTTCTCCTCTCCCCTCCACAGGAGAATGTAAGCTTCTTGAAGACAGGAGCTTGATTTATTTGTTGCTGCATTCCAGCACTTAGCACAATATTTGGCATGTAGTAGGTGTTCAGTAAATTTTTGTTGAGTTGAACGAATGCTCATTTATTTGGGATTTGGAGAAAGACTATGCGTTAACTAAGCAAAGAGAGGAAGGGAGCATTTTAGGCCCAGGAAACAGAGTGTGAAAAGTCACTGTAATCGAGGCAGTGTGTTCTGTCTGAGGAACCAAATCCTTGTGGTTGCATCTTGGGGATTGAGTGGGAGGTTATTACGGGCTGAGGCTTGGGAGGTCAGCAGGGGCCAAACTGAGATCCAGTAGATGAGTTGGTCTTTATCCTTTAGCCCTGGGAAGCTGTTGAATGTTTCTTACAGGGGACTGACAAGATCAGATCTGTTTGCAAAAAGATGACTCTGGCTGCGACGTGGTGAAAAACGAAGCGTGAACATGGGCAGACCAGTTGGGAGGCTGTTGAGAGATGATGGTAGCTTGGGGGCTAGGTTGGTGGAGAAGGAGACAGAGAGATGGACAAATCTGAAAGTCTTAACAGAAGACAACATTGAATAGGTTCCAGGCAGGACAGGGTGTGGGGATGAAGAGACAGAGGGGTCAGGGATGAAAACCAGGAAACAGTGGAAGGTGATGGGACTCCTTTCTGGAGGGCATAATTGTGAGTTTACTTTGGACTTGTTCAGTTGGATGAATCTTTGAGACAGCCCAAGTGCAGATACCAAGGACAGGGATGGCAAGGAGGTCTGAGGTTAGAAGGACATTTGGACTAGAGATTGAGTTTTCCAAGAATCTGCCCCAAATTGTTTTTAGACCCAGGCTATGACTGACCTTGAGGATAGTTATCTTTGGAATCTGTAGGTTTACGTCTTGCTAAAACTGGGAAAACTTGAGCCGTTATGTTTTCAAATACTTTTTTTCAACTCTACCTTCTTTCTTTTCTTCTGGAACTTCTGTGACATGAATGTTTGTTCTTTTATTACAGTCCCACAGGTCCCTAAGGCTCTGGTCATCTTTTAAAGTCTATTTTCTCTCTTTTGTTCAGATTGGGCAATTTCTATTGTTCTGTGTTCAAGTTAACCGATTCTTTCCTCTGTCCGCTCCCTCTCGATGTTAAGCCCATCAACTGAATTTAAAAAAAATCAGTTATCGTATTTCTCATGGGTAAAATGCCAACTTGCGGCTTATTTGTGCCTTCTATTTCTTTGCTGAGATCTTCTATCTTTTCATTTATTTCAAGCATGTTAAAGAGATCGCCATCGCAGTGGCTTCCACCTCTTGCTTGTCAATTACTTGCTACTTATCGTCTCAGTGTCTTCCTTTGAGGAAAAGAAAAGCAGCAGAATAAACGATGATTGCAGGTGTGAATGGAGACCGCAGTAAGGAGAGATGGGGAGACGCCAAAGCAGAAGGCAGAGCATGCAGCCCTTGCTCTCCGCAGCATGGGCAGCCCAGAGTCTAGGAGGACTGGGCTGTACGGAGGGGAGAAAGGCGCTCAGTAGGCAGAACCATGAACCTGCTTTTGCCTGCCTTCCTTCTCTCTCTCCTAGTTGCATGGGGCAGTGTTGACGGAGAGGTGGGTTAACGCAGTAAGTATGGGGGGGACAACTGAAATGGCAAAGACTTTCTGCTTATTTCTGCAGCCGTGTACGTGTGCTCAGTACAGGAATTGAGAAAACCATGTGCATTATTCCAGAGATTAATTCCAACCCTTCTTACCTGCATGTAGCATCAAAAAAATCCCTTTTATTTTGAAATAATTTTAGATAATGTAGTATCTTGTAGTTTGCAAGGAACTTTTTTTTTTTTTTGAGATGGAGTCTTGCTCTGTTGCCTAGACTGGAGTGCAGTGGCACGATCTTGGCTCACTGCAACCTCCGCCTCCCAGGTTCAAGCAATTTTCCTGGCTCAGCCTCCTGAGTAGCTGGGATTACAGGCATGTGCCACCATGTTCGGCTAATTTTTGTAGAGACAGAGTTTCAACATATTGGCTATGCTGGTCTCAAACTGCTGGCCTCAAGTGATCCGCCCACCTTGGCCTCCCAAAATCTTAAGATTACAGGTGTGAACCACCGCATCCAGTTGCAAAGAACTTCCTTTTTTTTTGGGATCGAGTCTTGCTCTGTTGCCCAGACTGGAATGCAGTGGCATGATCTTGGCTCATTGCAACCTCCACCTCCCAGGTTCGAGCAATTCTTTTGCCTCAGCCTCTCAAGTAGCTGGGACTACAGGTGCATGCCACGACGCCCGGCTACTTTTTGTATTTTTAGTAGAGACAGGGTTTCACCATATTGTCCAGGCTGGTCTCAAACTTCTGACCTCATAACCCACCTGCTTCAGGCTCCCAAAGTGCTGGGATTACAGGTGTGAGCCACTGGTCCCGGCCTGCAAGGAACTTTCTACTCATTAACTCATTTAATTTGCACAGCAACTCATGGAGGGAAAAGTAGACATGTTTTGGGCCCATTTCCATAGATGAGAAAACTGAGGTTCAGTGGTTATCAGACCTGCCCAAGGTCCTATAGAAAGTGATCAGCAGAGCCAAGACTAGAGTTCAAGGACTCTGATTCCTAGTTCACTGCTCTTCCCAACTGTCTGAGGCCAGGGGCAATTGAAGGAAGCCAAGAGACCAGGGTGGAGGTGAGTGGGTGGTAACAAAGCATCTCCGAGGGGCATGCACAGAGAAGGGGGCATGCACAGTGGTAGCAGATCATGGCCAAGGGTGGTCACCAGTTTGGGACTGGGCTTGGTGGGTGGTTTCAGTTCAACGGGTGTCGCTACACCTCAGAGTGGAACTGGGCTTTGCGGGTTGAGAACTCAATCGTGTTTTCCATTTCAGCAAACATCTGCCTTACCCAAGTCTCAGGTCCTGTGCTAGAGAAAAGAGGGTAAAATTTACTTTCACAACCGGAGGAGTTCATTGTCAACCCATCCAAATTCCCCAAGACAAATTCATAAACCAGATTTCCAACATGTTGGTTTGCAGTAGGAGATATTCCTGGCCTGTTAATTAGTTATTTTCACCTGAAGATCTGTTCAGGAGACTACATGCTCATTCTGAATATCACTTGGAAAAAAAAAAGAATTAGTTTCCAGGAATGGATCCTGCCTGGGTTGAGCTGACTCAGTCTTCTGTGTATCTCATTGTGCGTTATGTGTGCTTCAGTAACTGATCATCTCTTTCTGCTGGAGAAACACTAACACACTGTTACTCCCAATTATTATTTCTGGAGTCTTTCCTGGTTGTTAGACACGCTTGTCCTGCCATCTTCAGCCTCATGGCTCAGATACAGTGCCTGGGGGTGGGACTCTGGAATCTGGTGGTCCAGCATGCGAGTCCTGGCCCTGCCACTCCTTGTAACATAAGCAAACGTGTAACTTCCATTTCTTCTTCTATAACTGGGGGTGAGGCTATTCCCAAGGAAATTCCTGGAGTGGGCTTGCCCACAGATACACAAGGCGATGAGTACGTGGATCACCACAACACAGATTATGTTGGCAACCCATGATAAAATGCGGGATCTGGAAATGATGGAAAAGTCCACGTCAGTCAGAGGAATGACTGTCAGCTTCTTGGGAGGATCTCAGAATTTGATGTTCAGTTGAACTAAGAACGCGAATGGGATGCTAAGTGATTTGAATGTTATGTAAAATAAATATTCGAGAGGGGTATTTCTAAGGAGGAAAAGAATGGGACTGGGGTTAGTGGGAAAGAAGATAAACAAAGTAAAAATAAAACAGCAAAAGAGGACTTACGTGTAGTGCTAAAAGTCACAAGCTGAGGTTTACGATGAATTCAATTCTATGCATCTGAGGTCCAGTGTAAGAAAATGAAGTAAAAGGAGATAACGTCATAGGGTTGATGTGAGGGCTGAGATTACAAAAAAAAAAAAACAAAAACAAACAAAAAAAAACAACAAAAAACCAAAAAACACACACAAAACAAAACCAAAAACAAATAAACATACGACCACACAGAACCCAGGACAGTCCTTGTGCAAGGGGTCAGCCAACATGACAGCCCTTCCTTCTTTCTTTGTCTTTCTCCAAGTTGTATCTGTTTCATGCTGGCTACTTCTTGATCATATTTCAGGAGGCGACTGAACTTCATAAACCGTGAACAAATCATGGCCCGGGATAATGAGTTGTGGACTCCATCTCTTGGGTGGAGATTCCTTTTGTCATTAGATTTACAGAGCAGTGTTCACAGGACAAAATTCTTACAGCAATGAGGTAAGAGCCCCCCCACTTTATAGATGAGGCCACGGAGGCCTATATGGGTAAGTAACTTGGCCAAAGTTGGGAAGCTGGTCCGTGGAAGATCACGGCTTTGGTCATGCATGAGACATTTTTGGGGCACCTGCTACTGTGAGGCACCCCACTGGGTGCTGGAGATACAGAGGTGAGTAAAACATAATCAGGGCCCTCAAAAGGTTCTAAGTCTATTGGAGAGGCACAGTAGAAAACTGGACAAGTACAAAATGCCTCCAAGTGTCAAGAAAGTGTGTCTTGGGTGCTAGTAAGGCCCAGTGACCACACCCCTAATTCACCTAAGGGGTGATGGATGTGGTCAAGGGAGCTCCATTGAGGAGGTGACACTTGAGAGGCTCGAAGCTTGAGAAGAAAGGGCTTGGGAAGGAGTGTGCGCCAGGCAGTGGAAAATGCATGGGTAAAGGCACAGAGGCTGCCCTTTTGGAAGCTGTAGGTGGCTTAGTGTGGCTGAAAAGAAGGTTTAGATTGATAAGCGGCAGAACACAAGGAGAGATGGGAAGAACTGGCTCGTGAACTCAGAACCTTGTTGTCTAGGTGCGTGGTCCCCAACTGTTGGGTACATAAGAACCCGCTGGGGCCAGGATGACTGTACACTTTACTGCGTAGTCTAGTCCGTGAGTTCCGTCGTAGAGCACACACACATTTTTTTTTAAAGTGAAAAGGGAATTTAAAATAATGACTCTGGGGCAATATGCCTGAACAAGAACTGTTCTAGTTAATTGGCACATGAACTAATTGACCACATTTATGTGAATCTATTTCTGGACTCTCTGTACAATTCCATTGATCATTTGTTTAACTTTGCCCATAGATTTACGGGAACGACAAGTTTTTCAACTCAAAACCTCCTAACCAGGGGCTGCAGAAAGCCCCGAGCATAAAATTCCATCCCAGGACCCACCCCTTCCCCATCCCGAGCACACATGAGCTCACACTGAAACCTCTGTGGGATCCAAACTGCAGGCTGGAGTTAGAAGGGACTGCGCAAGTTTGGGGAGTTCCTATGAGTGACCACAGACAGTTCTTTGTGGTTTCTAAATTAGAAGCCTGTTTTCTGTTGAGGACCAGCTGAGTGTGTGTGTGTGAATGAACGTGCGGAAGGTCTTTGTGTTTGCTGGTGAGCATTTGTATATCCTTTTCTATAGGGTTCACCAACTAGGGAATTGACATCTACAGGCAGGTCTTGCACATTTGCCTGAAGATATGCAACATTTCTTTGTGATCTTCTGAGTCTCATCTCTGACGCATTCTGGGATTTCCAGAAAGGAGGAGAATGCACAGGGGACTCGTTGACAGAGTCCTGGATTCAGAGCGCAGAAAGAAAGCACAGAGAGGGGAAAGTCCGTTCTTTTATCCTTGTGGGTCTCATTCAACCAATAGAATCAGAGAGTAAGCTGCTTAAAAGCAGGGGGTTTGGGAACAGAGAAATAAGAGCATGAACTCTGACTTTGTCACTTGCTGGCTTTCTGGTCTCAGGTAAGTTACTGATCTTCTCTAAGCCTCAGTTTCCTCATCTGCAAACTGGGATAATTGTGCCTTCTGGCTGGGCATGGTGGCTCATGCCTATAATCCCAGCACTTTGGCACTTTGGGAGGCTGAGGCGGGTGGATCACCTGAGGTCAGGAGTTCGAGACCAGCCTGACTAATATGGTGAAACCCTGTCTCTACTAAAAATACAAAAATTAGCCAGGCATTGTGGCATGCACCTGTAGTCCCAGTTACTTAGGAGGCTGAGACAGGAGAATTGCTTGTACCCAGGAGGGGGAGGTTGCAGTGAGCCAAGATTGTGCCACTGCACTCCAGCCTGGGTGACAGAGCGAGACTCCATCTCTCTCTCTCTCTTTTTTTTATGTTTTAAAAAAATATATAATTCACCTGGGTGCAGGTAAGCTAAGGCCGAAAAGGGTGTTAGCCAACTCTGTCTCAAAAAAAAAAAAACTGTCTTCCTCAAAAGATTGTCAGGATGAAATAAGCTAATAGAGTAGAAATTTCTCAATCAGTATGGGGCATGGTTATAATTATTTATAAACGTTTACTAAGCATGTTTTTTAAAAAGTATCTACCAGTCACAGGCGGCTCTTAACCCTCTGTCCTGCTATATACTTTGCTGATCAAGGCAGATGCTAGCATGAAGGCCTCCTTTTCACTGCGGGTTGTCGTGAACTTGGACGTGTTGTCCAACTTCCCCAATACTCCAATTTCTCTATTTGTACAAAGTGGATACAGCGTCTCCCATACAGAGTTGCCTGCAATGTCTCTTAGACACCAGGCTCTCAATGAATGTGGGTTATTTTTCTGTTCACAGGGCGTATTCCCACCAGTTTTAATTTGTGTTATGTGTGTGTGTGTGTGTGTGTGTGTGTTGGTGCCAGAGTGTGGCATTTTCGGTTCACAGTGATGGCTGAGAAGATGCATGGGCATTTGTTTTTCAGACAGCCTCTCAGTGACAGGAGAGTTGCTTGAAGTGAGGGTTGCTGAGCACGCTGTGCTGTGCCAGGCTGGAAGTACTGTGTGAAATACTGGTGCCAGGAACCTGTCCAGGGACTCTGGTTCCTATGTCACTAGGAACAAAAGAAGTAAAGAAGAAGAGATGAGAGGCTGGATCTCCAGTAAGGATGGTCATAGTCACGGCCCCTTCATCATCACCATGGAGACTCTACAGGTGACGATGCTGCCTCTTTTCTACACAGGCTAAATCTCAGTTTCTTGATAGTTCATTGATAAGCAAATGGGCTATAAAAATACACACTAAAATTGGTCTGCTTTTTGCCAGGCACAGTGGCTCATGTCTGTAATCCCAACACTTTGGGAGCCTGAGGCGGGTGGATCACTTGAGGTCAGGCATTCGAGACTAGCCTGGCCAACGTGGTGAAACCTTATCCCTACCAAAATATATATATTTTGGTATATAAAAAAAAATCTGCTCTTGACAGACTTCACTCCTTTGGCCATTGTGTTAGACAGTTCTTGCAGTGCTATAACGAAATACCTGGGGTGGGGCAATTTATAAGGTTTAATTTATAAGTTTAATTGGCTCATGGCTCTGTAGGTTGTATAGGAAGCACAGTTCCGGCACCTGCTTCTGGTGAAGCCTCAGGGAACTTGCAATCATGGTAGAAGGCGATGGGGAGCCAGGACATCACATGGTGAGAGGGAGGAAGAGAGGAGAGAAGGAAGGTGCCAGACACTTTTAAACAAGCAGATCTTGAGAGAAATTATTTACTATCTCAAGGACGGCACCAAGTGAACGGTGCTAAGCCATTCATGAGAAATCCACCCCCATGACCCAAACACCTCCCACCAGGCCCCAGCACCAACAATGGGGATTAAATTTCAACATGAGATTTGAGCAGGACAAACATTCAAACCGTATCACCGTTGAAATCAGTTGTCTAATAAAGTACAGCACCAAGAGAAAGCATTTTTAGCTATAGTGAAGAACGGAGAAAAGACCTTCATTGGGACATTTACTGCAAATGACCCCAAAGTAGATTTCAGATGGAAAAGCAGCTTCAGTACAGATTTCCAGGAAAGACAGAGCTTGAAAGTGATGGTTTTTGAGAAGCCATCTATCCTGGAGCCTATCTGTGCCATACATATGACTCAGAGAATTATCGGGAGGAGAAAATTAAGTGCCAGATGCAGACATGCTTTGAAAAGTGATACACGAGTGCCTGTAATCTCAGCTACTCAGGAGGCTGAGACAGGAGATTTGCTTGAACCCAGGAGGGAGAGGTTGCACTGAGCTGAGATTCCAACGCTGCACTCCTGTGATGGAATCTGTGATAGAGCAAGACTCCTTCTCAAAAAAAAAAAAAGGTGTTTGAGACCAAGTTTTGCTTTTGTTGCCCAGGCTGTAGTGCAATGGTGCAATCTCAGCTCACTGCAACCTCCGCCTCCTGGGTTCAAGCGATTCTCCTGCCTCAGCCTCCTGAGTAGCAGGGATTACAGGCAGGCATGCACCAGCTAATTTTGCATTTTTAGTAGAGACAGGGTTTCTCCATGTTGATCAGGCTGGTCTTGAACTCACGACCTTAGGTTGATCTGCCCACCTCAGCCTCCCACAGTGCTGGGATTACAGGTGTGGGCCACCATGCCCAGTGATATGTGCTATTCTATTGGAAGATGTCATCTCATGAGTGATTTACAAAGTGTTTCTTGTGGGAACCAGTGTAGCCCTCTTCTCTCTGGCCTACAATTGGCAGTGAGAGAAGGTAGAAAATGTCTTTCAAGTGGAGATGTGTCCCGTTTGAATGTTTACTTTTAGCACCTTCCTCACTTGGTAGAACCCCTCTATGGCTCTACTGGGCCAGTCATTAAAGTGGATGTTGCTTACGGGGGTCTAAATGGGTGCTGAGGAAGAAATAGGGGAGCTGATGAGCCAGCCATTCACCGCCTATCCCCATATCCCCACCACAAGTCCTCGCTCATCAGCTGCCCTCGCTGCTCCCCATCCTTCTGAAGGCACCCCTGCCCCTGAGCCTGCCTGGTGCTGTGATCTGGGTGAGCCAGCCTCAGAAAGGCTGCTGGGAGGAGTTGGGACCAGGACCCCCATGCTCTGTCTACATTAGTTTCTGATGCTAGTTATTTGGAGGAGCCAAACTATTGACTCTCAGCATGAGCCCTTCCTCAGTGGGCTTGAGAGGATAATCAGAGGCTCCAGTTTGTCTATACCCCTGGCTGGTGATGAGTGACCAAAACCAAACCATAAGTGGATCATGCTAGAAGGCTGTGCATGACCACTTCCCAAATGGATGGTGATTCGGGAGAGCGGCAGTGTGAGACTCTTGAACTCTGCTCAACCAAACCCAGGTGAGCCCCAATCTGGAGAATGTCTCCATATATCTCCCAGGGCTCAAGGTCTGAGGCCATGTCCCAATCCTGGAGGCTTTATGGGGCAGCGGTCCCCTTACCCTACCTGCTTTTATGAGCATGTGTAGGCTGGTGGGTTCATCTTCTTTCTTTGTATCTCCCCACCCTGCCCCTACCACTCTTGTACAAGGAGTATTCATTGTAGAATAAACTCACTAGACTGGGTGCAGTGGCTCATGCCTGCAATCTCAGCACTTTTGGAGGCCAAGGTGGGTGGATCACTTGAGGACAGGAGTTCGAGACCAGCGTGACTAACATGGTGAAACCCCGTCTCTACTAAAAATACAAAAAATTGTCTGGGTGTGGTGGTGGGCACCTGTAATCTCAGCTACTCAGGAGGCTGAGGCAGGCAAATCCCTTGAACCTGGGAGGCAGAGGTTGCAAGGGGCCAAGATCATACCACTGCACTCCAACCTGGGTGACAGAATGAGACTCTGTCTCTAAAATAAATAAATAAATAAATAAATAAATAAATAAATAAAGTCACGAGAGCTGTGTGCTCTGGGTGTTGGCGGGTTCTAGGGACTCAGAACTGAGAGAGTCTGTCTCACTCACGTTGAGTCCCTAGAACCTGCCAGCACCTGGAGCATGGGAAGTACTGGATGAATACTCATTCCTTGGGGATTCATGAGCCCCCTGCTACCCTTTCCTCAAAGCTGAAGGCACAGGCGGGAGGTGGTCAGGGACCGTGATCAGCACTGGATCTCACATCTCCAGTGGGAGTGGAGGGAGGAGATACTCACGCAGGTCCTGGCTATGACCCCCAGAGTCAGTCTTACAGAACAATTAGCAGCTGTGCTAATTGAGGCCTTCACTGATAAGGTCTGCTGAGCCTGCCTCTGCCCTGGCTTTGACTAGCCACTGGGGACCAACAGCAGTGAGGCCCCTCCACATTTCATTTTTGGCACTAGACTCCCATCCCTGTTAAGGCTTCCCCCGCTGTTAAGGCCCCCCCAGTCCTCCTGGGCTGGTGAGCACAGCCTCGGCTGAGTTCTGCTCCTGCTCCTTCCTGCTTGCCAGTGCCCACTGTCCTCCAAGCTGCCTGAGTGAGCCCCACGGTTGTGGCTGCTGGGACGCCCCAAACATCTGCCTGTGTCAGGGATGTGATCTTCAAGGGAGCCCAGATCTGAGGTCCAGACGGGCCACACCGTGTCCTTCCTCCCTTCTGGAATTATGCTCAGTCCCTGGGCCTTGAGGCTGGGTTGCTTGTGCCTCTAGCATAAGAGAGAGGGAGAACTGGTGAGGATGGCTCTGCCTAGGCTGAAGAAACTCTATCTTGGTTGCTAACCCAGCATGGTAGCTTCTGATTAACTCCAGTTCTGGGATACCAAAGAGATTTCCAGTTTGTCTATTGTTTCTTGTGTAAGAGTCCTGCCCTTAGGCCAAATTCCTATCCGTTCCTTCTGAAGCACACGTGCCCTTCCTCTGTGGTACAGAAGCCCTAGGTCTGAAGGGTAATGGTGCAGGAATTCACCTTCTTGTCTCACTGCCATCAAAGACACAGATAGGGCTTCTGTTTGTAAGTCCTTATTGTAACTAGCTGTCCAATGAGTTCACCTTACCTGCTGCCTAGACTGATCCCAAATGTCAAGACAAGAGAACTGCAATAGAGAAGGAGCTGTGAGGGAGATGGGAGTTTTATTGTTACTCAAATCAGTCTCCCCAGGCATTTGGAAATCAGAGTTTTTAAGGATAATTTAGTGGGTGAAGGGCAGCCAGTGAGTCCGGAGTGTTGATTGGTTGGGTCAGAGATGAAATCATAGGGAGATGAAACTGTCTTGCATTGAGTCAGTTCCTAGGTAGGGGGGTCACAAGATCAGATGAACCAGTTTATGGATCTGGGTGATACCAGCTGATCCATCAAGTGCAGGGTCTGCAAAACGTCTCAAGCACTGGCCTGAATTTAGGCTTTACAATAGTGATATTATCTCCAGGATCAATTTGGGGAGGGTCAGAATCTTGTAGCTTCCAGCTACGTGACTCCTAAACCATAATTTCTAATCTTTTGGCTAATTTGTTAGTCCTACAAAGGCAGTCTAGTCCTCAGACAAGAAGGGGGTTTGTTTTGGGAAAGGGCTATTACGGTCTTTGTTCTAAACTGTAAACTGAATTCCTCCCAAAGTTGGTTCAGCCTATGCCCAGGGACGAACAAGGACAGCTTGGAGGTTAGAAGGAAGATGGAGTCAGTGAAGTCAGATCTTCACTGTTGCAGTTATAATTTTGCAACGGCAGTTTTGTTACCAGAAAGGGATCCCAATCCAGACCCCAAGAGAGAGTTCTTGGATCTCGTGCAAGAAAGACTTCAAGGTGAGTCCATAGGGTAAATGCAAGGTTCTTTGAACTAGCTGCACCATAGGCCGTACCCTAAGTGGAGCCATGGTGACCCCCATGACCTGCAGGTACACCTCTGGATGGCCTCATGGAATTAGAAAATCTGAAGTAACTGGAAGACCATGTAAAGGGGAAGAATGACCAACCCTTGTGGCGCCTAATTAACTTGAGACATTCTTTTATTGTTTCTTATTCCCACCTCAATTGATAAGGCAATTGGACTTTGGAACCGACCTTGGTCAGCCTGGAGACTCCAGACCCTATGACCCTCTCTCAGCTTGTAAAAACCGCCCTAAACTGTAACTTCTGTAACTTTCCATTGCCCACCCCAAACCTGTAAAACCAACTCCAATCTCACTGCCCTGCACTGACTCTCTTTTTGGATTCAGCCTGCCCACGCCCAGGTGAATAAACAGCTATGATGTTCACACAAAGCCTGTTTGGGGGGTCTCTTCATTCAGAGCGTGCATTTAACAGGAAAGTGAAAGCAAGTTTATTAAGAAAGTAGAGGAACAGGCTGGGCACAGTGGCTCACGCCTGTAATCCCAGCACTTTGGAAGGCCAAGGCGGGAGGATGGAAGACCTGAGGCTGGAAGTTTGAGACCAGCCTGGCCAACAAGGTGAAATCCTGTCTCTACTAAAAAGATAAAAGTTAGCCAGGCATGGTGGCACGCCTGTAATTCCAGCTACTTGGGAGGCTGAGGCACAAGAATTGCTTGAACGTGGGAGGTGGAGGTAGCAGTGAGCCAAGATCACACCACTGCACGCCAGCCTGGGCAACAGAAAGTAAGAGAAGGAACTCCAACCTAGGTACCATACTTGTTTTTATATATAAGATGATAAAAAAAGATCATGGGGAGATAGATGTGCTCTGCTACAATGGTTTGTGATAAAGAATTAGTATTAATTATCGCATTTTGAAAGAATTGATATTATTATCTTTAAAGCAAAATTAAGAATGCTTCTGTTTTCAAGATACTGGGATATCAGGACACTCCCAGGTCTGGGTCACTTTGGTAAAGATTGTCAGTCTGTTCTCTTAACTGTAAACACCTCAAGGCTAGGAATACCTTTCTTTCTGGGAATGCAGCCCAGCAAGTCCCAGCATTTTCCTCACTCAAGATGGAGCTGCTCTGTTTTGAACACCTCTGACAGTTTCACTATTAAATGTTTCTTTCTAAGGAACAGGTTATGTTGGCTTTTTTTTTTTTTTTTTTTTGAGACATTGTCTCCCTCTGTCACGGGGCTGGAGTGCAGTGGCACTGAGGAAGGAGACCCAGGCATTTGGGATTTCCTCCCCCTCTGTCATCCACTGTGCATCTCAATGGAAGAGAGAGCAGGCCAGCTGGCGCCTCCTGAATCTCCTTCCGGAAAATAACCTGCTTGGTCTTGGGGAAACTCTCTGAAAGACACTATTTTTACTTAAAACAAGATCAAACCAGAAACCTTTTCACATGTGAGTCCTAAAACTGTAAACCAGAACCCTTTCATATGTGATTCCTAAAGCTATAAACCTAAGATTCTTCCTCGTGTAACATCTAAAGTATAAGTGTATATAAAGGCAGAACCTTCCTTTGTTAAATGAGCTGGGCTTTCGACAAATTACTGCCCGGTCTCCCGGCTGAATAAACTCTTCCCTTCTTTATTCGGTGTTCGAGAGATCCGTTTCCCTCTGCCGCTCCTGCTACAGCACCATCTTGGCTCACTGCAACCTCCACCTCCCGGGTTCAAGTGATTCTCCTGCTTCAGCCTTCCGAGTAGCTGGGATTACATGCATCTGCCATGATGCCTGGCTAATTTTTGTATTTTTAGTAGAGACAGGGTTTCACCATGTTGACCAGGCTGGTCTCGAACTCCTGACCTTGTGATCTGCCTGCCTCAGCCTCCCAAAGTGCTGGGATTACAGGCATAAACCACTGTGCCTGGCCAGATATCTTGGCTTTCTTTGGTCTTTCAGCTTCCTCAGACTTTGGGATAGGTTGGCACAGACCTGCCCACTGAAACAGGCTCTATCAGCTGCTGCCTGGAGCCATCTCTCCTCTGGCTCAGGCCCTATTCTGGGAGCAGGAAGAAGAACTTTGACCTCTGGTGGCTTCCAAGCTCCTTTTCCCCAGCATAAGTGGACACTTGTAGTTGGCCTGCTTCCTGGTTCATCAGACATAACTGGCCATGTATGAAACCCAGCCCTGGACAGTCTGAGCTGGGACATCTGGTTCTTTTGCCTTAAGTGGTGGTCCAGTGAGGAATGTCAGGACCACCTATTACTGTAGGGCAACTAGTTTCTAGACCTAGTTCCATGGGCTGCCTGGGGGCCACTGTACCATCTCACAAGCCTTTGGAAGGTCGTTATCAGCTGAATGCTGATCCCTGCCTCTGGTTGCCGAGTGGATGGACATTAATTCATTCACCTCTTCACACAGCAGGCATTTACTGAGCATCTGCTATGAGTGGGTCACCAGACTCACTGCTGGGGATCTGAAGATGAGTCAGACACCATGCCTGCTCTGGAGTGGGGGTTTCTATTATTAGCGGAGGGGGAACATAGATAACCTCTCTCCGGTTTCTGGTTGGGTTCAGGTTGTCGATTGAGGAAAATGACTGAGGCAAGTCTCAATCATTTCAGGAGGTTTATTTGCCAAAATTAAGGAAACACACCTGGGAGACAGGTCTATATCTTTCTCTGAAGATGATTTTGGGGGCTTCAACATTTAAAGGGGAAAAGGCGGGATATCAACAAATACACAATTTTCTTGTGAGAAGGAAGTCTGGGAAGATAGCCATTCATGCCTTTGCCTGGCTTAGTGAATCTGCATTTTTACCTAAGATAAGGGAAGCAGCAGGGCAGAGGAAACAATCAGATATGCGTTTGTCTCAGGTGGGCTGAGGGATGACTTTAGTCCTGTCCTGTGTCTTGCACCTGTGAAGATAAGCTCTCAGTTTACATTGCCATGGTGAAATTTAGCAGAAACACTTTAGGGTAAAGATCTTGGTAAGGATCACGGTGTGAGGGAGGTATGCAGTCTTTCATTCTTGTAGCCATCTAATTTAGGAACAAAAATGGGAGGCAGGTTTGCATGACCCAGCTCCCAGCTTGACTTCTCCCTTTGGCTTAGTGAGTTTGGGGTCCCAGGATTTATTTTCCTTTCAAGGAATGGCGATGGGCGACACCAGCAGGAGAAAGGAAGGCAGAAAGAAGGGAAGGTGAGAGTTTCTCCTGTCCAGGTGCCACCCCGCCTGGCTAGAATGTCTGTTTTTCTCCTCTGAGAGCCACAGCCCCTGCGGCGTGTCCCGTCCTACAGTTCCCGTGGGTTCTGGTTGTTCCTGGCACTTCTCCCTGTGTTAGACTTAGAGGTGCTCGGCCCTCCTGCTGTTGCTAGTCCTGGGTTTTTTTTTTCTCTATCTCTTGTTGATTTCACTTAACTCTTTCCTTCCCCTTTGTAAATTTCTCCTTCATTAGATTATCCTGTTTTACCACCTCAGCCTGCCATTGGCCCGTTCCCAGGATCCTGACGGAGTCATGATCTCTCCCTCTTCTTTGTATCCACAGTGCCTTTACTTAGTAGATGCTCATTACATGACGGTCCAATTAATATCAATGTAATATGTGAGGGCTGTGTCAGCAATTTTTGGGTAAGATTTGCCCTCTGAATACCCAACTTCCAGTTCTGTCAGGTAAATCTGCTGGATTAGTACATTTGGAGACACAATGATAAATAAAAATGTGACTAACTTGTCTGTTTTTGGAAGTTGTGGGCTCTTGAGAAACTGGGTGCCTGGTGATGCTAATTATTATGGGAATGAAAGCCACAAAGTTTCTGTTGTTATTAGCAATTTTCCTGTCTCCAGCTTCTGCTTTTTCTGAACAGCTGTACTTTTAAATGTTGGTGCAATGGGAAAACAAACAAAACTGAAGTGTAGAAAAGAGAGACGCAAGGGAGTAGTAAGAAACATGGAAGCTGACTTCAGTCCACAGAAGCTCCCCAAGTGAGGCAGAGAGAGCAAAGAGACATGGTGACGCTTCTGCCTCTCTTCGACATCCTGGGTCTGGGGTGGGGGGATGGGGTGGCAGGGGAGGCTGGTGGGAGCATGAGGAGCAGCAGGTCTGGTGGCTGGGGAAGGGGAGGTGGGTGGGACTGGGGTGCACTGGGGAGAGGGCGAGGAAATCAGAGGGATGCTAGGGTTTCAAGCTCCAGACCCAGATGGGTATGTGGTCTCTGCTGATAACCAGAGGCCCTTGGAAAGCCACCATGCCAGGCTTGGTAGTCCAGAGGGCACACAGGCAACCCAGGGTGTAGCGGGGAGCCCCTCGAGGGTGAGGCAAAGTCTTGCTCAGCAGAAGGCCTGCAGCTGCAAACAAAAAGTAGGACTGACACATAGTAGGGCCTCCTTATGTGGCAGCAGACTGCGCAAATGAAACCCAGTGGGGAAAGAAATGCAGGGTCTGAGTCATTTGTGGTGGCTCATGCTTGGAATCCCAGCACTTTGGGAGGCTGAGGTAGGTGGATCACCTGAGGTCAGGAGTTCGAGACCAGCCTGGCCAACATGGTGAAACCCCATCTCTACTAAAAGTACAAAAATTAGCTGGGCGTGGTGGTGAGTGCCTATAATCCCAGCTACTAGGGAGGCTGAGGCAGGAGAATTGCTGGAACCTAGGAGGTGGAGGTTGCATGCCTGGCCAACGAAAAATCTTTCAAAGCCTTTAAGGTGTTGTAAATCCATGCCACCCCCATGCTCCTCCACCATATGTGCAAAATACAGGGTTGTGAGCTGTCTGTTGCAGGCTATTTCTCTCTGACTGGCTGAAAGATGGAGGATACTTAGATCCCAGGACATTCACTGACCATGCAGGGCCAGTGTGAGACATATAGGGCAGGGACAAGAGCTGCCGCACAGGCCTTTGTCGGCAGACGTGCCCCCAGTTGTCTGCACTCAGGAAGAGATCTGGAGGCCAAGAGCAGTGAGTGTCCATCAGAGGCAACCCTGAAAGAAGCATGTCTGTGATGGTCACAGAGAAGCTCACAGCAAATGACGTGGGTCTTAGCGGTATGAGATTGCAGGAATGTTTTTGAATTTCAAAGTCTCTCTTTTCAGCCTGGGAGTGGTGGCTCACACATGTAATCCCAGCACTTTGGGAGGCCGAGGCAGGTGGATCACCTGAGGTCAGAAGTTTGAGACCAGCTGTGGCCAACATGGTGAAACCCCTTTTCTACTAAAAATACAAAAAACTAGCTGGGAGTGGTGGTGCACACTTGTAATCCCAGCTACTCAGGAGGCTGAGGCAGGAGAATCGCTTGAACCAGGAGGTGGAGGTCGCAGTGAGCCAAGACTGTGACATTGCACTCCAGCTTGGGCAACAAGAGCAAAACTCTGTCTAAAAAAAAAAAAAAAAAAAAAAAATTAGCCAGGCATGGTGGCATATGCCTGTAGTCCCAGCTACTCAGGAGGCTGAGGCAGGAGAATCACTTGAACCTGGGGGGCAGGGGTTGCAATGAGCCAAGATTGCACCATTGCACTCCTGTCTGGGTGACAGAGTGAGACTCCATCTCAAAAAAACAAAGTCTCTCTTTTCCCAAGTAAGAACACCAGATTGAGGAAATACAGAGAGCCTTTCTGGAAGCAAATGGAGGTTCTGGGCTATGCCACTGAGAATGGGTTCACTAAGTAGAAAGAATGTGGAAGTATTTTATAATTTGAGAGGCAGGACCTGTTACAGTGCTGGAGCTGAAAGTGGAGTTATTGACCGGCCAATAACACTGATGTCCAGACTCTGGGTATTTCAGGGACAGAAATGATCAAATTTCACATAAAAGGAGGATCAGCTAAGACCCACGGTAAAACCAAATCGGTATGGTGTAAACGGGGGTGCTTGTGTGGGGTTATCAGGCATTCACTTGCGCCATTCAGCAGACTTCGATGTTGGCAGGTTTCAAAAGGGTTGATCACTTTGGAAGTAAGTTTGTCACTTTCTTGCCAAAAGTCCCTCGAGCCAGTGAACATTCCAGAGGAAGGATCCTGGTGAGAGTCAGTAATCGTGATAATAAATCCTAGAAAAAAATGTGCAGTTCTGGTGCAGAGGAGATGCTCTCCTATTCTAGGCTCTGCTTAGCACCATTAATGTTGTAACCCTTAGCAGCCTGAAATAAAGGGAAGAGAAGCAAATAAAGAATGAGACCCATGGGGAAGTTATTTGCACGAATGAAGGCAAGTGAGTCAGCTGCCCAGGGTGGGTCTCGGAGGAAGATGCAGGAGTCATGGGCATGGCCGGGTGGGGGCACGGGGGCTTGAGCTCAGGCAGTGGCTCACTTTGGGCCTTTCGTCCCTCTGCATAGGTGCTTCCAATGCCTCCTGATGCCAGCACTCCTTTCTCAGGCTGCTCTCTGCTGGAATTGAATATTAAAAAATAAAAATAAAAACCACAAATGGGCTGATATGAGCAGACGGTTTTGATCATAACCACAAAAATCTTGTTTCACGTTTCTAATAGGCACTGCCTTTGCATATTGCCAAGTTCATTTCACTGATGAAGAAAATGCTGGAGTTATCTGCCTGTTCTATGGGTGATGGACTGAAAGTTTGTGTCCCCCTTAGCTCCCCACTGAAGACTCATATGTTGAAATCCTAATCACAAAGCTGATGGCATTAGGGGTTTGGGAAGTGATTAGGTCTTGAAACTGGAGCCCTCATAAATGGGATGAGTGCCCCCATAAAAGAGACCCCAGAGAGCTCTGTAGACCTCTCTCTCTGCCATGTGAAGATGAAAAGAGAAGGCAGTCGTCTGCAACCCAGAAGAGGCCTTCTCAAGAGCCTGACCCGGCTGGCACCCTGGCCTTGGGCGTCCAGCATCTATAACTGTGAGAAATAAATGACTGCTTAAGTGGCTCAGTTTGTAGTATTTTAGTTACAGCAGGATGAATGGACCAAGATAGGGTAGGCCACTGCAGGGTCCCCTCTGTTTTCTGGGCCAGAATGTGCTCGATGGAGATTCTGGGCACTAAGAGACAGACGGCAGTGGGAGAGTTCCTCCTGTTCTTTAGTCCCGATTGAAGTCAATGCTCACACATGATCGATGTCACAGTTTTTTTGTTTTGTTTTGTTTTGTTTTTAAGATGGAGTCTCACTCTGTTACCCAGGCTGGAGCGTGGTAGTGTATTCTCAGCTCGCTGCAACCTCCACCTCCCAGGTTCAGGTGACTCTTGTGCCTCTGCCTCTGGAGTAGCAGGGATTACAGATATGCGCCACCACGCCCCGCTAATTTGTATTTTTAGTAGAGACCAGCCTGTCAGTCAGGCTGGTCTCAAACTTCTGACCTCAGGTGATCCACTCGCATTGGCCTCCCAAAGTTCTTGGATTATAGGCGTGAGTCACCTTGCCAGGCCCATGTCGTAACTTTTAATATTTTTGACCATGACTCAGAGCAGGAAATTCAGTTATGTTGCAATAATTGTGTGCACATACAGAAAAAAAAAGTCTCAGTATTTATCATTATTACCTGAGATGTGTTCTAATTGATCCTGACATACCCTGTTGTAGACTAAAATGTAACTGGGGCAGGTCTCAATGCATTAGAGTTTTGTTTAGCTGAGATTGTCCACATAAAAACACAGATCACAGGAGCATCTGTGATCTGTGCTTTTTCCAAAGAAGGTTTTGAGAACTTTGGTCTTTTTTTTTTTTGAAATGGAGTCCTGCTCTGTCGCCCAGTCTGGAGTGCAGTGGCGAGATCTTGGCTCACTGCAATCTCCACCTCCTGGCACCATACCAGCTGGGCACATACCACCATGCCCAGCTAATTTTTCTTGTATTTTTAGTAGAGACGGGGTTTCACCATGTTGGCCAGGCTGGTCTCGAACTCCTGACCTCAGGTGATCTGCCCACCTTGGCCTCCCAAAGTACTGGGATTACAGGCATGAGCCACTGTGCCCGAGCAGGAACTTCTGTCTTTGAAGGGGAAAGGGAAGGCAAGAGGGGACGAAAAAGGGAGGGAGGGGAGGCAGTGAAGCAAATGGTTACATTTTCCTGAGGCTCTGATTAGCTCTGGTAAATCTACATTTTACACTTGGAAAGAGGAAGTGGAGGAAAAAGTCAATGGTGTCTTGTGTGCAGCTCAGTAAATTGACATCTGACTCAAGATAAAGTAAACATGTGAAGAGCGGGAGAGCAAGAAATGAGGCCGTGGCACAGGGTCCTGCCGTTGCAGCCATCTGTTTGGGAACAAAAGGAAGACCGTATTGGTGGCCCAGTTCCCAAGCTTCACTTTCCCTTTGGCACAGTGAGTTTGGGAATCCTGAGATTCCACTGGTCTTTTACTTGTAAGAAAAAAATCTGCTTAAGACTCATAACCAGGTTGCCACCCTCAGTTTGGACCACACTGGCCTCATCGTTTTTGCTGCCTGCCAGAAAGAGCAAATCTTCTGTGATAGTAGTGTCTGGAGCCCCAGAACGGGTCACGCTCCTCTGGCGACTGAGAGAGGAATAGGAATGACAGAGGATTTCTGCCTTCAGCCTGTCTTAGAGCCTTGATCCAGCAGGGGAAAGGAGCATTCTGATCTTTCACTCTCTCTCCTTGGGGAGAGACCTCCATGGGGAGGTCTAATGATAATGTTGGTCTTCTCTCACAAGGAGACAAGTTTCTCTCACCTAATTGTGGAGGAAAGGCTTTCTAACAAGAGCGGGTCAGAAGGAATTCCTGACTGAGGGACTTGACCTGGGGCAGGCACAGGCACTTCCTCTCTCTCAGCATAGACTGTGGTCTCTCACAGGACACTTGAGGTGACCTAGGTCTGCCCTGCTTAAATCCAGTGGCTGTCAGGCTGGGCCTGGTGGCTCATGCACTTTGGGAGGCTGAGGTGGGTGGATCACCTGAGGTCAGGAGTTCAAGACCAGGCTGGCCAACATGGTGAAATCGTGTCTCTACTAAAAATACAAAAAAAATTGGCTGGGCTGGTGACGGGCGCCTGTAATCCCAGCTACTCAGGAGGCTGAGGCAGGAGAATTGCTTGAACCCGGGAGGCTGAGGTTGCAGTGAGCAGAGTTCACACCACTGCATTTCAGCCTAGGTGATAGAGCAAGACTCCATTTAAAAACAAACAAAAAACAAAACAAAGCAAAACAAAGACCAGTGGCTGCCATCCAAGTCTCACCTGTGTTTGGAGAAGGCAGTACTCCATTTGGCCACAGGTCAGGTCTGGCTTGGGATTTTCCAAGTGTCCCTATCCCCTGGCCTCTGCATTGGAAGCACCACGGCTGTCACGTGCACACTCCCCTAAGGTGGCATGCAGTGATTAGCTTTCCTGTGCTTGCTTCCTGAGAGCAATGTGGCGGCGGGGGGTGGGGGGGGGCGGGGGGGGTGTCTCAGATTTCTTTGAATGAATGTGAGGTGTTGTGTAAGAAATACAGCCACGTGTACACTGATTTTATTTATTTATTTTTTGAGACAAAGTCTTACTCTCGACCAAGCTGGAGTGCAGTGGCGTGATCTCATCTCACCGCCACCTTTGCCTCCCAGGTTCAAGCAATTTTCCTGCCTCAGCCTCCTGGGTAGTTGGGACTACAGGTACGTGCCACCACACTCGGCTACTTTTTGTATTTTTTTTAAATAGAGATGGGATTCCTCCATGTTGGCCAGGCTGGTCAGTCTCAAACTCCTGACCTCAAGTGATCTGCCGGCCTCGGCCTCCTAAAGGGCTGGGATTACAGGCATGAGCCACCGCACCCAGCCTGATCTCTTTACTATTTTCAGGCTGTTCTCCCCCAACCCTCCCTCCCTTTCTTCTTTCAGAACATGCTTACCAAGGCCCCCTAAGCAGTGGGTACTGGAGACAACAGAATGAATAAGGCACAGACCTGCTGGCTGCAGTCTGGGTTGAAAACAAGGAAGTTGCTGATTACAATAACCCTGTCTCCTGGTGGGAACGCACAGAGGACTGTGGGAATGCACAGAAGGATGATGTAGCTCAGCCTCGAGAGGGGCTTGCAAGGGGGGCTTTGTGGACCCCAGTGGGGGAGGATGTGAATTCTGGCTTTCATTGGACCTCCGCTGATGTGCCCCTGGCCAGGAGGGGTCAAAAGACCGACAGGAAGAAGCCGAGGCACAAAATATAATTTAAAAAAGTTAATTTTAGTGAAGTGAGGACAGCTGTCGGGGAGGCACTTCCAAGTTGCCTTCGGGAGTGCTCTGCTTGGACTTTGTTACAAGCAGGGCTTTTTTTTTTTTTTTTTCCCCCAAGACTGAATGTGGCTCTATCGCCCAGGCTGGAGTATGGTGGCGCAAACTTGGCTTGCTGCAACCTCCGCCTCCCAGGTTCAAGCGATTCTCCTTAGCCTCCTGAGTAGCTGGGATTACAGACATGAGCTACAGCACCCAGCCTACAGGCAAGTTTTGAAAGGCAAGAGGGAGCAAGGAGGCGCTGATCCTGAGTCATCCGATGGGAGTTCTCACTGGTTCACAGAAATCACATTGGAGGGTGCCTGGCTGTGCATTGTTGAGCTCGGGTGTGAGTTATGGTGTCCAGTCCCTGGTGTTTATGGTGTTCGTGGCTACGTGGTGTCCGTGCGTCTAGGACCTGCGTTGCAGGTGGCTTCAAGAGACAGTTTAGCTTAAAAGGGGAGTGAGACGTGACTGCTGTCACATCTGAATGCCTCTGAGTCTGCTCATTTAAAGGGGCTTGCATTCCTCAGATAAAAAGTTCTTTTCTTTCTCACCACTCCCCCTGTGGCCTGGCTGAGGCCACCCCAGCGGGAGGGAGTTGGGCTTCTCATTGCTGAGTGGGGGTGGAATTCCAGGTTCCCTACCCAGCCTTCCCTGACAGCACCCGGCAGGGGGATTGGGTGCCTGGTTACAGCCGGTGGAGGTGGACATCTAAGCTCCCAGTGGCCATCATTTCTTCTGGGGTGTTCTGTAGGGTAGAGAAATCATCGTCTAAGTCTTCTGTGTTGCTAGGCTGCTACTTCTGTGTTTTTTTTCTTTTCCTAGAGAGGGAGGGACAGCTTTTGTTGTTTTTCTGTGCCTGTTTCTGTTTCTGTTCTGGTGGCCTCTCCCTTGGGGCTGCCTCCAAGTCTGGGATACACGAAGGAAGAGAAAACCCAGATAACTCATTGTTACACTGTTCCACTGACCCTCACTCAGCCTCCTTTCTGTCCACCTGTCAGGCTCTTCTTCTGCTTGTTTTATTTTTATTTTTTATTTTTCGAGATGGAGTCTTGCTCTGTCACCCAGGCTGGAGCGCAATGGTGCGATCTCGGCTCACTGCAACCTCCTCCGCCTGGGTTCAAGCAATTCTCCTGCCTCAGCCTCCCGAGTAGCTGGGATTACAGTGCTCACCACCATGCCTGCCTGGCTAATTTTTGCATTTTTAGTAGAGACGGGGTTTCGCCATGTTGACCAGGCTGGCCTCAAACTCCTGACCCAGGTGATCCACCCGACTTGGCCTTCCAAAGTGTTGGGATTATAGGTGTGCAGCACCGCACCCGGCCTTCATGCTTGTTTTATATGCAAGATCAGGGCTTGGTTCTACTTGGTGGGAGGGATAGGGAAAAGTCTGGCTACTTCGTCTTCCTGAAAACGTTATGTGCACGGGATGGTTTTAAGGGCAAGGCGTACAAGTGCCTCACGTTGCTTCTGTGATGTCTTACCAGAGGGTCCTGGTTCCCCTGCCTGTGGTAAAAGTTGAGTGACCCACTCTGGGCCTTACCTTAGACACCTGTGCACATGCCCCATGGTGACCATAGAATCCAGCATGAAGCTGATGGCACAGATGGAAGGGACCTGGTCCTCCAGTTGCCACCTAGAGATCTGCCTGACTTTCTTTTGTTATGATCTGACTGAGAAATAAATCTTTATTGCGTTAAGCCACTGGGATGTTCGGGCCGCTTGTGACAGCACTATCTATCAGATCCTAGATCGTTTAAGATCTCTTTATTTCCTTTTTTTTTTTTTTGAGACAGAGTCTCACTCTGGTTGCCCAGGCTGGAGTGCAGTGGCACGATCTTGACTCACTGCAACCTCTGCCTCCTAGGTTCAAGAGGTTCTCATACCTCAGCTTCCTGAGTGGTGGGACTACAGGTATGCACCACCACACCCAGCTAATATTTTTTTTTTGGTAGTTTTAGTAGAGGTGGGGTTCTGCCATGTTGGCCAGGGCTGGTCTCGAACTCCTGGCCTCAAGGGATCCACCCATCTTGGCCTCTCAAAGTGCTGGGATTACAGGCGGGAGCCACCATGCCTGGCCTAAGATCTCTTTCTTTGCTTTCTTCCCTAGCCAGACTGGACATCGAGGATGGTCACTGGCACCACTGTCTACCCAGTATTTTCAGTGTTAGCCCTGTCCTGCTGTGCACATCCCAGACTATTTACTCTCCGTCAATTCAGACATCCATTGTTTCCCACTCTTATTCTGAGGCAGCCTAATGCTGCTAGATACAATCAAATAATGGTGCCAATTAGTGCCACCCCATTAATCTCCAAACTCACTGGGCTGTCACAGCCCTAAGCGGTCCTTACCCATGCAAAGCATGAAGCCCACTGCTTGCCACATGGTGAATGCCTGTTCTCACCAAGCCCCTGGGATCTCCCCTCTGTCCCCTGACTCTCCCTGGGCCTGCCTCTGGGAAAACCTGATCAGAACCAGTGTGAGGGCTGATGAGGACCCCTGACTTATGTCTTGAGTTCTGGACCCACCAGTGGGGTGCACAGGGGCCTCCTGTCCCACTGTGAGGCAGCTGCTTTCTTTGTGACCCCCGTTTCCTTGGCCAGACTGGAGGCCAAGGTTAAACACTGCTCTGTTGTCTAGCCAGGCGCCTCCTGCTGTCTGCCAGCTTTCTGTTGCTGGCCTGACTGAAGGTGGGCCTCTTCTGAGCTTCAGCTCTGCTGAGATCTGGTGGGCCTGGCTTCAGCAGCACCTCTGAGGGCTGATGTTCAGCCTGGACCTGAGAGACTGTGGTTTCCATCCCAGTTGTACCCTGGCTGGTGAGCTCTCCTGGCTTCTCAGCTCCAAACTCAGCTCTGACCCCTCCCTGGGATGTAAAACTGGTGATGAGTCAGCCCCGAGAGGGGCTTTTGCACCTGGGAACTGAGTTACCTTTCCCAGACCCTCTCCTGGGGTGGCCTGGCAGGGATGCAGGGGCTGGGGGTTCCAGAAGAGGAGCAGATGGGTTGTTACTTCTGCACCCAGGGCATCAGGGATGGCCCAGGAAGGAGAAAGCAACTCCTCCCCAGGGGGCTGAGGCCACTGAAGATGGGCTGTCCACCGCCCTCAGAGGCAATGCTGAAGCCAGCATCGTGCATGGGCATCGTGCAAGGACACGAGCTCTGGTGTCAGACAGATGTGCGTTCAGACCTCAGGGCCGCTGACGGTGTGATCTAGGAGAGGCTGCTCACCTGATGCCTCTCATCCCCTGTTTCTTGGATTTGTATACATGGAGGGGCACTGGCCTCATAGGAGGGGCTTGCAGAAGGAGCTGGCATTACAATTGCTTGTTTGAGTCCAGAGCACCAGGGAGGATGGGTGGGCAGGTGGGGGACATGGGAGGAGAGAGCCAGGCCTCCTGGGACTCCTGCTTGACTGCTAGCAGGATGGAGCAAGGGGGCCCCAAAGGGCCACACCCACGTCTGTCTGCACTGGCAGCATCCAACACACATTCAATAATAGATGAAGAGGGGTGAGGGAGGGCGGGAAGCCTTGCCTCAGAGAGAGGCTGAGATCCCCACTCCATCTGCAGTGAGTGCCAGGCGTGAGGGAGACATGGGTAAGGGATGTTCCTGGGCCCCATTTGAGGACCGTGTGAAGAGGCAACAGAGCAGGTCTGCTTCTCAGTTCTTGCTTATCTCTAGGGATACTTGGAGGCATGGCAATGACTCTTGGCCAAAGTCTGAGAATTAAACTTCTAGAATATCCACATAGCTGTTGCTCACTGACATTATTCTGTACTGAGGGAGTGGGTCAGCATGGGCCAGGTGGTCAGCATTGTTGAAAGTAAACATGAAGGTTCATGATGGGCACCCGGTGCCTGGCTTGTAGCTACCTGATCAATCCTCTAAAAACTCTTGACTCCAAACTCTATTGGGTGTCTCTTGGTGGAGACATCTCATGCATGCCTCTAAGATTTGTGTGATCCTTGCAGAGAGGGGATGACTTGGAAGCCTGTGCCAGGCCTCTCTGGCCTTTGCCTATGGATGTTTCTCTTCTATTCCTGCACCATTTGCTGTAATAAACCTTGTTTATTTATGTAATAAGTTATGTTATAACCATGAGATTAATACATCTCATTATTATAACTTGTTACTGAGTTGTGTGAGTCTTTCCTGTGAATTACCAAACTAGCTGATAATCATGGGACCCTTAAAACAGGGTAAAGTGGTGTTTAGAGGAGCTCGTTGCAAAAAGGGAAAGGGAATGGGCTCTATTCACCCTTCCCCAAGTGCCATTCTTTGGCAGAATAATGACCTCCCAAGAATACCCATGTTGTAGTCCCCAGAACCTGTGAATAAGCCACTCTATTCTGCAGAAAGGACTTTGCAGATGTGATTAAGTTAAAGATCAGGAGATGGGGAATTATCCTGGATTCTCTGGTAGGCCCGATGTTGTCACAGGGGTCATTATAAGGGGGAGGCAAGAGGTCAGAGTCAGAGAAGGGGATATGATGATGGAAGCAGACAGCCAAAGAATACAGACAGCTTCTAGAAGCTATAAAAGGCAAGGGAACGAATTTTCCCTTAGAGCCTCCAGAAGGAATGCAGTCCTGAGGACATTAGCCTTGATTTTAGCCCAGTGAAACTGACTTTGGACTTCTGACCTCCAGAACCGTAAGAATAGTGGATGTCCTGGCCGGGTGCAGTGTCTCATGCCTGTAATCCCAGCACTTTGGGAGGCCGAGGCGGGTGGATCACCTGAGGTTGGGAGTTGGAGACCAGCCTGGCCAACATGGAGAAACACTGTCTCTACTGAAAATACAAAATTAGCTGGGCATGGTGGTGCATGCCTGTAATCCCAGCTACTCAGGAGGCTGAAGCAGGAGAATTGCTTGAACCTGGGAAGTGGAGGTTGCAGTGAGCTGAGATTGTGCCATTGCGCTCCAGCCTGGGCAACAAGAGAGAAACTGTCTCCAAAAAAAAAAAAATAAATAAATAAATAAAATAATAAAATAACTGAGACCTGTCTCAGATTAAAAAAAAAAGAATGGTGGATGTCCCTACTCCTCTCCATGTAATGCCAAATAGAGGATCGGGCCTACATGTTTTGAGCCATGCACAATCAGCCTTGGTCACAGCTGGGCCAGAAACTGTCTCCTAAGCGGTTCTGCACCGTGACCGCAGTGGGCAGGCAGGTCCTGCAGGGCAGGGCTGGGGCTGGGGCAAGCTGCATTGCTGGGAACCAAGAGCAGCATGGGCACAGTGGGCATGAGTCTCCCAGGGATGAGGCTGGGACCTGCTGAGGTGGGCAGGCCCCCTGGTAGGTAAAATGGTTGTGGGACAAGCTCCCATTGTGGCTGTGGTGGTTTGGGGTCATTTTCTGTTCAGTAGGTTCTTCCCTTTTCCTGATAACTCTGTGGCTTAAAATGAAGAAATAACAGAGGGAGGAAGCAGGTACAGAAAATATGGTCAAGAAGTGGGATTCTCGAGTGAGATATCAGAACTCCTAGGTGAACTATCAGAAGCCATGGCTAGGGATGCCCCTTTTGCAGGAGTCTGGAGCCAAGGAGTCAGGACCACTGGCCTGCGTGTAGCTCTGCCTCTTTTTTGCCCCTGGTGAATGAACTGGTACTTGCCACTTACAGAATCTTCCCCTAGGGGAGTCGGATGGAGTAAAGGACATATGTTGAAGGAAGCTCAGGAGAGCAGGTCACACACAGGTCCCTTGCAGACACTTACCTGCCTTCCCAAAGGGCTGGGGATACACAGACCATGGCTGCTCACAGCTAACCACAGAGGTGAGGAACGCTCCTGTGAGCCCTGAAAACTTGAAACAGGTCTCAGTTAATTTAGAAAGTATATTTTGTCAAAGTTGAGAACACGTGCCCGTGACATAGCCTCAGGAGGTCCTGAGGACATGTGTCCAAGGTAGCCAGAGCACAGCTTCGTTTTATACATTTTAGGGAGACATGAGACATCAATCAACATAAGTAAGATGAACATTGCTTTGGTCCAGAAAGGTGGGACAATTCAAAGCAAAAACTGGACAATGACTGGAAGCAGGGAGGGGGCTTCCAGGTCACAGGTAGATGAGAGACAAATGGTTGCATTCTTTTGAGTTTCTGACGAGCCTCTCCAAAGGAGGCAATCAGATATGCATTTATCTCAGTGAGCAGAGGGGGACTTTGAATAGAGGCAGGTTTGCCCTAAGCATTTCCCAGCTTGACTTTTCCCTTTAGCTTAGTGATTTCGGGTATGTGTCTAATATCGCTTGCTGGCATTATGCTGCCGTCTGTGCTGAGCACTTGACATCGGTTATCTCCGGTTATCTCCTTCCTTCCTGAAAACAGTCCTGTGGGGTTGCCCCACGTTGGGTGCCACTGTCAGGGTCACCACCTGTGGGGGTCTGTCCTGCAGACCCTGACTCAGTGACAGACGGATAAAGTACACTGACACACAGATATTATGTTTTGCCAGTTTGACTGAGTGACTGGGTGGCTTACAGACTCCCTGGAGAGTGCTATAAACAGTTGTGAACACTGGCCCCCACCCATTGGCCTTTTTGGCCTTCATTGAGCACACATTAAATGACAAAAGCTTTGTGTCAACACCACTAGAATGAAGATTAAAGGACAGGCTCCAATGCCCAAAGCAAACACCACTAGTGGGTAATATCCCTGGTCGACCTCCCCTCCCCCACCCCCCAGAGAGCCATCTGGAATGATCAAAGGTTAATGAGTAAACAAATTAATTAGGTAAACCTCCCACATTCCTTTGTTTCTACTCTAATTTATTTAACTAAGGGGACAATGTTGCCTTCAGCCAAGAACTATAGAAAAAACCCTTAGGCCTTCCAAAAGAGTTTGACACTATAGCCTATAACTTTCTCTACTATTTTTCCCTTAATATTTTTGTTAACACCCTGAGTGAATCCCCACACAGTCCTTATGAGATGGACTCATCATCGTAAGGAAACTGGGTCACCCCAAGAGCTAGAGGTGAGCCGGGCAGGGAGACATTTACGCTGATGGGGTGGGAGGCCAGGGAGTTGCAGGACCACAGCAAAGCTTCCCGTGAGCAGCAGAGCCAGCACGGGCCAGAGGTTTGGTGTTTGGGGGTGCAGGTCCTCAGGAGAGCAGACCCTCAAGTCCTGAGGTTTTGGGCACCTGATGAAATAGCACAAGCTGGTCATAGGGTCGGGGAGGGTGACTGGGGACAGCAGTGACATGGGTGGTTAGGAAAAGGAGCTGTTGTAGGAAGAAGCCTGGGGTCTGAGTTGGGGGTGGCTGGGAGTCCTCAGGGCCCCTTCCCCTCCACCACCATCAGTGTTGTGTTTATGGCAAGAATTAACTGCTGGCCACACAGTGGGAGGTGGGGAAGATGGCTCCGGCTATAGCTGTTGAGTCAAACCAAGGATCCTGGCTTGGCCTGAAGCTGGACTCAAGGGTCTAGACCAGGGGATCTCAGGAAGGCCTGAGGACTTGCTGCATTTTCACCTAACTGAACAAACCCACGTCAGGATCAAAGGGAGATTTCACTTTGGGAGCAGTTTGCAAAAAGTCTACTCCACTTTATGAAACAGGTTCTGGGGGTAGATCCTGTTCGGGAAAGAACACTCACAAGCCACTCATGGTCTTTTTGGAGAGAAATTTGTCAGGCTAAGTGTGTGTTTACCTTAGGACCCAATAATCTTGCTCAGGAAAACTCTTATGCAGGCCCACAGAGGCTGGGCTAGGGCATGCTCAGTGCCATGCCGTTTGGGGAACAGGGAGCTGGGGGCAGCCCAGGTGAGCAACAGAGGGGAGGGGCTGACAAGCAAACCTGGCACCTCCTGACAAGCAAACCTGGCACCTCAAGCTGCAGTTCCAGTCAACAAACTCTATGGCCTCACGGTCACATGGATGGGGCTTAAACACCCAGTGCTAAGGCCCAGTGCGGTGGCTCACGTCTGTAATCTCAGCATTTCACAAACAAAGCAGCAGTGAAAACAGATTCCCCGGGAAAAGAATGCGGGGGCGGGCTTAAGACAGAATCATGCGGCAGGGCGCGGGGGCTCATGCCTGTAATCCCACCACTTCGGGAGGCCGAGGTGGGTGGATCATGAGGTCAGGAGATCAAGACCATACTGGCTAACATGGTGAAACCCCGTCTCTACTAAAAATACAAAAAATTACACACGCCTGTAGTCCCAGCTACTCGGGAAGCTGAGGCAGGAGAATCTCTTGAACCTAGGAGGTGGAGGTTTCAGGGAGCCGAGATTGTGTCACTGCATTCCAGCCTGGGCGACAGAGAGAGACTCTGTTTCAAAAAAAAAAAGACAGAATGATGCAAGCCGTGTACTGTGTCACACAGAGGCAGTGCCATTGACTCTGCCAGAGCTGGCTTTGCCGGAAGCTTTATAGGCACCTTGAAGGATGCGTAGAGGCTCCAGGTGTCAAAGAAGGTGGGTGGGAGCCTGGAAGGGCTTTGATAAAACATCATATATGCTGGCGTGGTGGCTCAAGGGAGCAGCTGCTATTTGGGAAATTAGAAATACTGTGTTTTGGAGTGGCTGGAGCAGAAGTATGAGCTGGGAGGATGGAGGAGGCTGGGTCCTGCAGGGCTGTGAGTATCAGGCTGGAGTCTGGACTTGACCATAGCTAAGAGGAGATAGTGAAGATTTTACAGCAGGAAGCCACTGAATCACGTTTCAAAGCTTCCTCATTTTCTTTCAGCCACACTACCAACTTCTGCAGTCTCCCCACACCACTGCCTGGATTTCAGACATGGCTGAGGGCATCATCTCTCTCAGCTTCTGTTTTTCTGGCAGTTGCTTCTTCTTCTTCTTTTTTTTTTTTTTTTTGAGACCAAGTTTCACTCTTGTTGCCCAGGCTGGAGTGCAATGGCACAATCTTGGCTCACCGCAACCTCCATCTCCCAGGTTCAAGCGATTTTCTTGCCTCAGCCTCCTGAGTAGCTGGGATTACAGGCATGCGCCGCCACACCCCGCCACACCCGGCTAACTTTGTATTTTTAGTAGAGAAAGTGTTTTTCCATATTGGTCAGGCTGGTTTCGAACTCCTGGTCCCAAGCTTGGGCTCCCAAATTGCTGGGATTATAGGCGTGAGCCACCGCACCAGCCCAATAGTTACATAGTTTCTTGTTGTTGGATAATTAGGGTCTTTTAAAATTTTTACTACTATCTGTTCGTAGTTTCATTTTCTTTCTTAGAATAGCATATGAAAAGTAGAATTACTGGGCGAAGAGAAAGGCCAATTTTACACTGGGCGAAGAGAAAGGCCAATTTTAGAGTTCTTCTAACTTACTGCTAAATTGCTTTGCAGAATTAGAGCACTATATCACTTATAGACAGCATATGCGTTCTGACAGCACCACGCTGCTGCCTGCCTCTACTGAGCATTGCCTTAGAAAACCTCTTGTCTCATCTGGGAAAATTTATAATTTTGTTGTTTTCGTATATCCATGTGCTTGATTTTCAGTGAGATTAAGCTTTTCTTCTTCTGAATGTTAGCCCTCTGTATTTCTTCTTTGGAGAATTGCAGGTTGATGGTGTTTGCCAATTTTTCTTTTAGTTTTCGTATTTTTCATTTAGAGCTGTATAAGCTCTTGATGTTTTTGGCATTTTTTGTTTCAGTTTTTTTGATTTTGTTGCCTTTTTTATACCCAAATAATTTTAGTTTGTTGTAATTAACTCCATTTTTGTGCTTGGATTTCAAGTTCTGGGAGCACCACAGTGATGTCTTGAAGATATATGCCTATCGACCAGGGCAGGTTTTCCAGCAGATCTGCCCACTCAGCTCTCAGCAGACTGGAGTATTTTGATTAAAAACAAACAAACAAACAACAAAAAACTCCCCTTTGTCCCCAGCCCTCTCCAGCCATTGCTTCCTTTCTCTCCCCTTTTTTTCTCAAAGCCTCTTGTAAGACAGTGTCTACACTTCCTTTTTCTTTCTTGCTTGCTTTTTTTTTTTTTTTTTTTAACACAGGGTTTCACTCTCTCACTGAGACTGGAGTGCAGTGGTGTGATCTTGGCTCACTGCAACCTCTTCCTCCTAGGCTCAAGCGATTCTCCTCCTCAGTCTTCTGAGTAGCTGGGAGTATAGGCGCGTGCCACTACCACCTGGCTAATTTTTGTATGTTTAGTAGAGACAGTGTTTCACCATGTTGGCTAGGCTGGTCTCGAACTCCTGACCTCAAATAATCCGACTGCCTTGGCCTCCCAAAGTGCTGGCATTCCAGGCATGGGCCACCGCGCCCAGCCAGGGTCTGTACTTTCTGACTCTGTTTCCTCATCTGTCATTTACCTGCAGTCACGCCCACCTGTCTTCTCTGCTCGTCACTCTACAGGTGTGCCCTTGACAAGGGAAACAGCAACCTCTCCACCAGTCAAATCCAAATGCATCTTCTCTTTTTGCATCTTACTTGATCTCAGCAGCCCTTGACTCAGCTGATCACTTCTTTCTCCCTTCTTTCTCTTTTCTTTCTTTCAAACTATCTCAGTCAGTTTAGGCTGCTATAATAAAGATACCATAGACTGGGTGGCTCACACAAAAGGAATTTATTTCTCCCAGTTCTGGAGGCTGGAAGTCCAAGATTGAGAAGCTGGCTCAACCAGTTCCTGGTGAGGGCTGTCTTCCTGGCTGCCTTCTTTATCTATCTACACATGGCAGCCTCGTCAACATGGTGAAACCCCACCTCTAGCAAAATACAAAAATTAGCTGGGCATAGTGGCAGGTTCCTCTAATTTCAGCTAGTTGAGAGGCTGAAGCGGGAGAATCACTTAATCATCAGGTGATCTGCCCCTGCCTCAGCCTCCCAAAGTGCTGGGATTCCAGGTGTGAGCCACTGCACCCAGCCCACAAGTTGTACTTTTAAAGAATAAGTCTGAGTTGCAAAAGACCCCAGAATACACGGGTCTCACTCCAAAGGGAAGTGATCTTGTACATGATCAAATCTCATGCCTGGAGGAGGCTACAGGGCCCGGGATGAGGTGGGATGACCAGCTCCTCTCTGCTCCAGCTTTGGTTTCCAAGTGCTGAGGTCACTGTGCTGTGACTTGGTGTTTCTGTTCTCACAGGGGACAGGCTGCTGCTCCTGCAGGGACTCTTTGGCTTATATTCTAAGCTCAGGTATTCCTCCAGGTTCCCATTTCAGGAAACACCTGTCTCCCTGGCAACCTTCCCCTCCAGCTTCAAACAGAAAGCTGCTGATGGGGACATCTGGGTGGAGACCTGGGACTTGAACTTGTGTTTTCCAGGCTGTTTGTCTCTGATGGGCCCCAGCTCTGTGAGTGGCACAGAGAGGGACTCTCTGAGTGTGTGGTGTCGGTATGAGAGCATGTACGAGGAACCTAAAAAATACTGGTTCCGAGGAGAGTACGACATGTCATGTGAGAGCATTGTGGAGACCAAGGGAGGAGAGAACGTGCGGAGGAAAAGCCGCGTGTCCATCAGAGACCGCCCGGAGGCTTTTGGCTTCACTGTGACCATGCAGAGCCTCAATGACGATGATGCTGAATCTTACTGGTGCAAAATTCAGACAGTGTGGATCCTGGATTCGTGGTCACACGATCCCTCGACCCCGGTTAGGGTGTGTGTTTCGCCAGGTAAGAGCGCCCCTCGCTCCAGCAGCAGGGCTTTGGGGTATGACTGGACCAGGGAATGAGGGTGGGCAGCACACTGAAGTTTGTCTCCGAGTCTCTTATCGTCAGTCTCAGTGGTGTTGGGAGGCGCCTATGGCATGGGCAGGGAGAGAGGTGGCTGATCCTTCAGCCTTGGGTGGGCTGGGGGGTGCCAAGCTCAGGCTCTGTCACACCCATAGGGCCTGGGCCTCACCCCATTACTCAGCACAGAGGAGGCCCCTTCATGCTGAGCCAGAGCTGTTTCCACCGTGCTCTTTGGGAAGCCTGTTCCAAAGAAGACACACTCCCGTACATGTGCAGCCTCCTCACAGAGCGTCTCCCTACTGCGTTGTCTTGCTTGGGAAGATCTTCTTTTACTTTATTTATTTATTTATTTATTTATTCAGAGACAGAGTTTTGCACTTGTTGCCCAGGCTGGAGTGCGATGGCGCGATCTCAGCTCACCCCAACCTCCACCTCCTGGGTTCAAGCGATTCTCCTGCCTCAGCCTCCAGAGTAGCTGGGATTACAGGCATGCGCCACCATGCCTGGGTCATTTTTTAGTAGCGATAGGGTTTCTCCATGTTGGCCAGGATGGTCTCGAGCTCCCGACCTCAGGTGAGTCACCCGCCTCAGCCTCCCAAACTGCTGGGATTACAAGCGTGAGCCACCGTAGCCAGCGGGAAGACCTTCTTGTTTAACAGCTTCTTGAGTGGAAGCTACTTTTTCTCTTACTCCCCATGTGCTAGAGGGCCACGGAACCATGTCCCGATGCTTCCTGCTCCCATCACCACTTCCACCTGATGACTTTCCACCAGCTTCCTTTACATGCTGTGCCAGATGACCACACCCAGCCTCTACTTGTGCTTGACAAGTCGGTCCATCAGCTTCCAGGCTGCTCCCCCTCATTTAGCAGGACCTGCCAGCATCTCCACTCCAACCTCTGCCATTCTCTTGGCAGGTTTTTTTTTTTTTTTTTTTTAGACAGAGTTTTGCTCTGTCGCCAGGCGCCAGGCTGGAGTGCAGTGGCACAATCTCAGCTCACTGCAATCTCTGCCTCCTGGGTTCAAGCAATTCTCCTGCCTCAGCCTCCCGAGTAGCTGGGACTACAGGTGTGTGCCACCAAGCCCAGCTAATTTTTGTGTTTTTTAGTAGAGACAGGGTTTCATCATGTTGGCCAGGATGGTCTCAATCTTTTGACCTTGTGATTCGCCCGCCTTGGCCTCCCAAATTGCTGGGATTACAGGCGTGAGCCACTGTACCCGGCCCTCTTGGCAGGTTTTAGTGAATATCTTGGCAGTCTTGCCTTGACATTCTCAACCTTGGTGTCCTTTATTTTCCACTCTCTTTAGAATCACACCCCATGGAAACGTCTCAGAGCTTGTCATCACCCAACCTGTCTCTGCTCAGTCTTACACTCAGACGTTCTATTTTCTGACAACTTTTCATCGATCAGCTCTCCCCCATCCTCATGCCACCATCCCTATTCTCAGCCTCACAGTGACCTTCAATCCTCTGCTACCTCCCTCCATTCCCCCAATTTATTGCCCCCATCACTCCTGTTCTGACCTCGCTTCCTTCCTAGGCCACTTTGAACCCCATGCAATAGTTCACATTTTCTTTTTTCTCATTTTTTGAGACATGGTCTCATTCTGTTGCCCAGGCTGGAGTGCAGTAGAGTGATCTCGGCTCACTGCAACCTCCGCCTGCTGGGCTCAAGCGATCCTTCCACCTCAGTCTCCCAAGTAGCTGGGGCTACATGTCTGCACTATCACGCCTGGCTAATTTTGTGTTTTTTAGTAGGGACGGGGTCTTGCTATGTTGCCGAGACAGGTCTCAAAGTCTTGGGCTCAAGCAATCCACCTGCCTTGGCCTCCCAAAGTGCTGGGACTATAGATGTGAGATACCAAGCTCAGCCCGACATTTTCTTCTCTTGCCAGCACCCATAACTTCCATATTCCATTTCCTTATCTACCTGACAAAACCCTCATCCTTGGGTCAATCTTAATTTTATTTTTTTGAGATGGAGTTTCACTCTTGTTGCCCAGGCTGGAATGCGATGGCACAATCTTGGCTCACTGCAACCTCTGCCTCCCGGGTTCAAGCAATTCTCCTGCCTCAGCCTCCTGAGTAGCTGGGATTATAGGCATGTACTACCATGCCCGGCTAATTTTGTATTCTTAGTAGAGACAGGGTTTCTCCATGTTGGTCAGGCTGGTCTCGAACCCTCTACCTCAGGTGATCCACCTGCCTCAGCTTCCCAAAGTGCTGGGATTACAGGCTTGAGCCACCATGCCCAGCCAATCCTAAAATTAAGGTCATTAATTATCCCAGTTTTCCCAGGACTAGGGGGTTCCCTGAATGTGGAATTTTCAGTGCTAAGGTTAGAAAAGTCCTAGGACAAGTTGGTCACACTGTCTAAAATCCACCTGCTGTAGAGCTGCTGGGAAAAAAAAAGTGAGAAAATGGTCCCTGTGGCTGCCAGTAGAAGCTCAGAGTTTCCAATATTACTCTCCTGTACGTCTGCCTTCTGGAGAACACAGAGGACATCAGTTTCTTTCCTTCTCCACTTGCAAACTTTCATGCAATTTAAATTCATTCTTCCCCCTTCCCTTTCAGGTTGACAGGCTTTTCCATCCTGTCCAAGGGCGGTCCTCCTGGGGCTGGCTCCTTGTCCTGTGGTTCTCTGCCTCCCCATCCCCCTTGAAACAAATTCCCCTGCCACCTGCCCCTTAGCTACCCACACCATCTCTTGTCCTCAGACTCAGACTCTATCACCACGCTCATGTCTCTCACTTCCCAAAAGCATCCTGTGTTCTGGCATTCACCTATGCTAGGTGCCACTCATGTTTCCCTCCTTCCTGCTGGCCTGGAGGTGGATCAGGCTTCTCCCCCAGGCTCCCACTGCACCTGCTAGGGCTCCTTCCCAGGGCCGTTTCTGGTTGAAGTTAGTCCATCTGTTTATGTGCCTCTGCCCCTCCCCAGGGTGGGGCTTACATCATGTCCGTTAATGAATCTCCAGCAGCAGAGAGGTCGAAGGCTGCTTGTTGGATCACACCGAGCGTGTGTGGGCACCCAGTGAAGGGCTAAGCCTCCATGACAACCGCTTTAGTGGTGCACCTGACCTGAGACCTGAGATCATGAGCTGGGGTTCCAGTGGCAATGAGGGTGTAGACTATGTCAATAATCTGGTCACTTGAAGTCCCTAGGAGGAGCTGAGTGACAACTTATCCCCTCCCTAGGGGTGGCCTACAGTGGCCTTTAAGAGTGTCCACGTGAACAATGAGAACACATGGACACAGGGAGGGGAGCATCACATACTGAGGTCTGTTGCGGGGGGCATTAGGGGAGGGACAGTGAGGGGTAGGGAGTTGGGGAGGGATAACATGGGGAGAAATGCCAGATATAGGTGATGGGGATGGAGGCAGCAAACCACATTGCCATGTATGTACCTATGCAACAATCCTGCATGTTCTTTACATATACCCCAGAACCTAAAATGCAATAATATATATATGAAAATAGAAAAACAATAGTGAAAAATCAACAAAACCAAAAGTTACTTTTTTAAAAAGATCAGCACAGTTGTTGAGTATTTAGTTAGACTGAGCAAGAAAAAAAAAAGACTCAAATTACTAGAATTAGAAATAAGAGATATTACCATTAACCTTCCAGAAATAAAGAAGATTATAAGGAAATAGTATGAATAACAGTATGCAACAAGTTAGATAATTTAGATGAAACAAACTCCTAGAAAGACATAAACCATCAAAACTGACTGAAGAATAAATAAAAATATAATTCATTTACAACAAATAAAGAGATTAAATTAGTAATTAAAAAACTTCCCACAAGGGAAAGCCCAGGACAAGACGACTTCACTGATAAATTCTACCTCACTTTTAAATAAGAAATAATTGCAATTCTCCACAAACTCTTCCTCAAAAGTAGAATAGCAGAAAGCACTTTCTAAGTCATTCTATGGGGTCAATATTATCCTGATACTAAAACCAGACACAAACATCACAAGAAAACTACAGACAAATAGCTCTTATAAGTAAATACAGATGCAAAAGTCCTCAACAAAATATTATCAAACCACATCTAGACATTAAAAGGATTATTTATCATGATCAAGTGAGATTTATCTTGAAAATTCAAGGATACTTTAACATTAGAAAATTATTTAATATAATGTACCCTATTAACAGAATGAAGGAAGAAAGCCACGTAATCATCCTTATAAACAGAGAAAAAACATTTGACAAAATCCAACATCTTCTCATGATTTAAAAAAAACCACGAAACTAGGAATAGAAAGGACCTTCTTCAACTTGATAAAAGATATCTACAAAACACAGATAATATCATACTTAATGTGAAAGACCAAATGCCTTCCTCCTAAGAATGGAAATAAGACGCAGATGTCTATACTCACCACCTTGACTAAACATTTTACTTGAAATTCTAACCAGGGCAATTGGGCAAGGAAGGTAAATAAAAAGCATCAAGATGGCAAAGAAGGAGTAGAAATATCTCTATCTGCAGACAACATGATTTTTTATTTAGAAAATTTTAGTAAATCCACCAGAAAATGATTCCAACTAACATCCAAGTTCAGTAAGGTTTCAGGACACAAGATAAACATGCAAATAAATTAATCATATTTTGATAAACAAGCAATGAACAATCTGAAAATAAAATTGAGAAAATAATTCCATGTAAAATTGCATTGAAAATAATGTTTAAAAACATTGGGAATAAATTTAACAAAAGAACCACAAAAGTTATACTCTGGAAACTACAAAATATAGAAGAACAATCTAAATAAATGTAAAGACATCCTATATTCACAAAAGAAATAAAAGAAGACCTAAATAAATGGAAAAACATCCTATGTTCATGGATTCAAAGAATTAAGACAGCCACACTCACAAAACTAATCTACATATTCAAGGCAATCTTTATAAAAATCTGAGCTGCTTTTTTTTTTTACAGAAATTAACAAGCTTAGCTTAAAATTCATATGAAAATACAAGGGACACAGAACAGCCAGAGCAATCTTGAAAAAGAACAAAATTGGCAGACTTGTGCTTACTAATTTTAAAACCTACTACAAAGCTGTAGCAATCAAGAAATGTAGTACTTTTACAAGAACATAGAGGTCAATGGAATAGAACTGAGAGTATGGAAATAAACCCTTAATTGATAATCTACTGATTCTGACAAGGAAGCCAAGACAAATCGATGGAAAAGAACAGGCTTCTCAATAAGTGGTGCTAGAACAACTGCATACTCAGATGCAAAACAATAAAGTCATACCACACGCTTATACTATACACAAAAATTACTAACTATTGATGACAAATCTAAATGTAAGAGGTGAAACTGTAGAACTCTTAGAAGAAGTTACAGGAGTAAATTTTCTTTACCTTGGGTTAGACAAAAGCTTCTTAAATAAAACACCAAAAGCACAAGTAACAAAATGAAAAAAGTAAACTGGACTTCATCTGAATAAAAATTTTTGTGCTTCAAGAAACGTCAAGCATGGTGGCTCACACCTGTAATTCCAGAGTGTTGGGAGATCAAAACAAGAGGATTGCTTGAGGTGAGGAGTTCAAGGCCAGCCTGGACAACATAACAAGACTTCATGTCTACAAAAAAAAATGTTTTAAAAATTAGCTGAGCATGGTGGTGCATGCCTGTAGTCCAGCCACTTGGGAGGCTAAGGTGAGAAGATCCCTTGAGCTCAGAAGTTCGAGGCTTCAGTGGGCTATTATCATGCCACTGCACACTGCATTCCAGCCTGGGTAACAAAGTGAGATCCTGTCTCAAAAAGAAAAAAAAATCATCAAGAAAATGAAAAGACAACTAACAGAAAATAATATCTGCAAATTATATATATATCTGATAAGGGACTTGTATTCAGAATATATAAAGAACACTTACAACTCAATAATAAAAACACATTTTTAAATGGACAAAAGATCTAGAGGAGACATATAGATGGCTAACAAGCACATGAAAAGATGTTTGGCATCATTAAACATCAGGGAAATGCAAATCAAAACCACAATGACATACCACTTAACATCCACTAAGAAGACGAAGACCACTACAGGAGTTAGCAAGGATGTGGAGAAATTGGAAGCTTCATACACTGCTGATGATAATATAAAATGGTGCATCCACTTTCGAGTATAATACCATTTGACCCCACAGTTCTTGTAGGTATATATCCAAGAGAAATGAAAACATACATCCACACAAAAACTTGTCCATGAATATTCATAGCAAACAACTCAAATGTCCATCAACTGAAAAATGAAAAGATACAATATAGTATATCTATACATGAATTTTTATTTGGCAATGAGAAGAAATGAAGTACTGATACGTGCTACAACCTGGATGAACTCTGAAAACATATGTTTACTGAAAGAAGACACCAAAAAAACACATATTCTATTATTCCATGTATATGAAATATGCTGAATAATCAAATTGATACAGAAAGAAAGTGGAGTAGTGGTTGCTTAGTGCTTGGGAGTCTAAAGAATGACTGTTAATGGGTACAGGTTTCCTTTTAGAGTGATGAAAGGTTCTAAAATAAGATTGTGATGATTGTGACACAATTCTATGAATACACTAAAAACCACTGATGTGCATATTTTCAATAGATGAATTGTATGGTACGTGAATTATGTCTCTATAAATCTGTTAAAAGCATTTTTAAATCAAGTTTGAGATTGGAGTTTTAAACCAAACTATGCTTTTAACAACTGAAAATGCCCTGAAGGTGATAGAATAGCTGGAGACATGGCTATAGCAATAAAAGGAATTGTCACATAGCATCCCCTGGGGGTACTCCAGTTTTTCACCCTGACAAGCTAAGAAACCTCTTGGTGTCCCAGTGTCTTCCTCTGTCAAATGAGGTTAATATTTCTATCATAAAGTTTTCATGATTATTACAATATAAATACAGAAAAAAATAATTAGAATAGTTCAATATATACTAATTTTTAAGGAACTAAAAAATAAGTTTCACTATAGCCCATTTGGGGTTGTAACAGGGACAAAATTTTTAAAACTTTTTTTTTTTTTTTTTCGAGACGGAGTCTTGTTCTGTCTCCCAGGCTGGAGTGTAGTGATGTGATCTTGGCTCACTGCAACCTCTGCCTCTTGGATTCAAGTGATTCTCAAGCCTCAGATTCCAGAGTAGCTGGGACTACAGGTGTGCACCCCCACACTTGGCTAATTTTTGGATTTTTTAGTAGAGACGGGGTTTCACCATGTTGACCGGGCTGGTCTTGAACTCCTGACCTCAGATGATCCACCTGCCACAGCTTCCCAAGAAGCTGGGATTACAGGCAAGAGCCACCATGCCCAGACAAGTTTTTAAAACATTTTATGTTTATACCCTACCAAAGTAAGGTTCTTTAATAATCTGGTTACAGATATAAAAGTCATGACACACAAAATTAAACCTTAAAGCAGAGAAACATAAGACACAAAAAAGGCTCAGCAAACAAGAAAAAATACTTGAAAAATTGGATCTGGACCATGTTGGATTAGACAGATGTAGCTGAGGGTTTCCTGATTTCTTCACCTGGATATTAACAGCAGAAACACATTCATAATTTATTAGAGTTTTCTCTACATTCCTGCAACTAGTGAAAGCAATTGTTTTAATAAGCTATATATAGTAATGCCATACCTCCTCCACAAGTGAACTCATATTATCAAATAATCTATTTTCATATTAGTAAAATATAAACTATTTCTTTGTACTTCATCTTCTAAAAAGAATTTAGAGTTTCTTGCAAGACTACATGAATAATCACAACAAGGTAACATAAAAGCGAGTTTAAAAAAAACAAAGAGGAGAGAGATCCAAGATGGCCAACTAGCAGCAGCTCAAGATTGTAGCTCCCAGTGAAAGCGCAGAGAACAAGTGGACGCTGCACTTTCAGACGAATTTTTTGCCCACAGACTGGGAGATTCCTGGTAGAGGAGCCACATGGGTCGCCCGCGCCACTTTTTTGGCCGGCGCGGCTATTTTGCAGGTGCCCTGGCATGGCGCTTCTCAGTGCGGAGTATACGGGACAGGGTGCCCATTGAGTCGGGCTTGGCTAGTCCCATCCCCACAAGGAGAACAGCAATTGGAAGCGCTGAGGACTGAGAGTTTCACAGCAAGCACAGCTGAACCTGGAAGGTCCAGCTCTGTAGGGAAGGGGCGTCCGCCAAAGGAAAACTAAGAAACAGAAAAAACTTCGTCACTGGGAGGAGAGATCCAAGACGGCTAATTAACAACAGCTCAGGATTGTAGCTCCCAGTGAAAGTGCAGAGAGCGAGTGGACGCCGCAATTTCAGATGGAGGAGCCACACAGGTCGCCAGCGTGATTCTTTTGGCCAGCAAGGCTGTTTTGTCAGCGCCCTGGCGTGGCGTGGCGCTTCTCAGTGTGGAGTATATGGGACAGGGTGCTCTTTGAGTCGGGCTCAGCTGGTCCCATCCCCACAAGGAGAACAACAATTGGAAACGCTGAGGACTGAGAGTTTCACAGTAAGCACAGCTGAACCAGGGAAGGCCTAGCTCTGTGGGGAAGGGGCATCTGCCAAAGGAAAACTAAGAAACAGAAAAAACTTCATCACCAACAAGCTGGACGTCCACTCAGACCCAA
>CAUYLG010041732.1:0-18547 GCA_963573385.1 Cacajao melanocephalus
GTGGCTCCTCCGCCGGGAATCTCCTAGTCTGTGGGCAACAAAAATTCGTCTGAAAGTGCGGCGTCCACTCGCTCTCTGCGCTTTCACTGGGAGCTACAATCCTGAGCTGTTGTTAATCGGCCATCTTGGATCTCTCCCATCTTATTTCTTTAATATGTGAAATAATCCTGTGGTGTAGAGTCACACATTTTCTTATCCTACATACAGATGGACAGAGATAACACAGCATTTTCAGAGATTTTTTTTTACAATTGGTTTGATCTTTCTTATGTACAAATGTCAACTTAAACTTGATATAAATGTCATATCTCCTTTTTCTTTAGTTTTACAACTGCTCCTATCTCTTTGGCCATTCTGTGTTCCATCTCCTCGTCTTCTCTTCCCCACTGGGGAGAGCTCCTGTGTCCCATTTTGACATGAGGACATGTGTGTGTTGGCAGGGGAGAGTCCTGTGATGATGCCTGGGTATCCATGGGCTACTATGGCAATAAGGTCTTGTATCTGTCTTTTCATTGCTTGCCTGGCTAGCATTACTGTGATAGTTGCTGCTCCTGACTGTGATCCATGCTTTCTGATCCTAGTCAAAGAATGATGATGCCTACTGCTGACTTAGGTCTTTCTGGCTTTTGCTGGCAACCTTCCCACAGATGCCTGAACATGACTCCTGCCCAGTCACAGCCAGGCAGTCAATCCTGAAACTCTCGGCTACAGAGGTTTCTATTCCTACACAGTGACGTTCCTCCTCTCTAGCTGTCATCAACAATGGCTTCCACTTCATAATGAGACAAGCAGGAAATTGCAGCTGTTACTGCATCATTCTTGTACACGCACACACATGCACGCACGCACGCACGCACACAGAGCAGGTCACATTGCTAACAATGTGCATCTCCTTGTTGTTTGGATATCACGAGAGGCAGTGTCTTCCCAAAATCCCAAACAGGACAGAAGTCTAGTCTCCCAACGAGTGAGAGCAGAGGGTCCCAAACATATTTGTGTCTAGTCCTGGATGGAGATTCCTGCACCTGTTTTCTTTCCCTTAACTGATTTGAGAAAAGCACTCTACAAGATTTGAGACAGGAATTTAAAGGCACTGCACGACTCTGACCTGCTGCTTTCTTTCCTCATTGGTTCCCTTCTCTTTCCTGTAATCCACACAGGCATAAGTACTGGGATGTTCCGATCCTATTCCTTTCTGTCTGGCACTTCCCCTGTCATACCCTCCTTCCTACCAGCATAGTAAAGTGCAAGGCTTAACCTAACTAGTGAAACAACCTATGACTTAGGTAAACCAGACATGACCTGAATACAGAATTATAAGACACCTTGGGAATAAGGACATTGGAGGATGAAAGCCCATTCATTAATATTCTGTAACTAATACTCCCAGATCATCATTTTTCCTTGAAAATCATTTCTTTCAATGTGCTACACAGAATGACCTTAGAGTCCCAACAAGTCGAATCTCCCAACGAGTGAGAACAGAGAGCCTCAAACATCTTTGTGTCTTGTCTTGGATGGAGATTCCTGCTCAAGCCACTGGCTCAATGGTCTAATCTTTGAGGAGATAGAATTTAAGCCGGCGGACTCGTACACTTTTACACCGACACCCTTTGCCAAAGCCATAGCCCAATTATTAAAGAGTCTCTCTCCTGTCACCTCTCCTCTCGTGCCTCTCTTTTCCCCCTCCTCTTTTTCTCTATTTCCCTTTTCTTTCCCCCCAAAACCCCCAGTTAGCCCTTTCTCTGACCCCTAGTCCTTGTCCACACAGAAAACCTGGTTCTAGAGAACAGTCCGCAAACAGCCTCCAACTAAAATGCATTACATCTGGTAATGCGAAAAATTATTACAACAATTATTCTATTTAAAATATGACTCTTATTCACTGCTTTGGTTTCCCTGTCTTTGTGCTTCAGGCTAAATATTACTCAGATTTCTGCAGGGCCAGGTGCTTTCTCACCAATTATCTGAAAGGCCTAGAGAATGGTACTTACATCAAAGCCAGTCCTAATGACAAAGGACACCTGGCCACAGCAAACACAAGCATCTCTCAGCTCCTCGCTCCATTTGGCAAAAAGCTATTTCCATCTCAGTCACAACATAACAAAGGACTAATTGATGGGAGCATTTTTTCCATCTTTCAAAAAATAAATTGAGCCAACCCCACGAGCTCATCTAGAGGAATTAATTAGGGAATAGGAAATCTCCAAAGCCATCCTTAAATTGACATTGAACAAAGCCCAGGGAACAGATGGCTTTTCATGTGAATTCTTTAAAACCTTTAGCACTCTGCTAATTCCCCTATAGGAATGAAAAAAAAATTGTCAAATGAATTTGAGCAAACCATTTCACCAGGTGTTCAGTTCCCCTAAGATTCCTTTTGCACTAAGAAAAAAAAGAAAAAAACAACAGGTATCCTCTCTACTGATATTACTGTAATTTCATTGGTACATATGAGTACTTCCCCCAGGGCTCATTCTAAACTTCCCCTGCATTTCTGACTACCAAGCTGAGGGAATGATTCTCTTAATTGGTGCAGCTGATCATGCACAACTGCTCAGAGCACAAGAACTGTGTCAACTCACACAAAGTCGAGAATGAGGTCATTGTTCAAGCAAAATAAAAAAATAGAAAACAATTTTTGTCATTTTGTCTCAGATATCTGGAGATCTCTGGGTCCAGGGCTGGAGAGGGTAGATTGTATTATTCCAGTAGATGAGTAGATTTTTTTTCCCATGCAAATTTGACATGTAGAAACATTGTGAATAAGAGCGACATTGCCTCTCATTTGCATAATTAATAAGAAGCTGTCCTATTAAAAGCTCCAGAAGGATGAATTGCTGGAATTTATACTTTATCTATTCAAAGGATGTCTAAATACGATCTTCCATGATAATGTGGTAGAAAATTTTAAACAATTTTTCTCTTTTTAAAATTTGACAGATAAAATTGTAGGTATCTACTATGTACAACAGGATGTTTTAAAATACATGAATATTGTAGAATAGCTAAATTAAGCTGATTAATATGCACATTACTATATAGTTTTTGTAATAAACATATTTAAAATCTCTCAGCATTTTTCAAGAATATAATACATTATGATGAACTATAGCCTTCGTGTTATAGAACAGAGCTCTTAAATATATTCTTATTTAACTTAAGTTTTGTAACCTTTTACCAACATGTTTCCATTACTCTTCTCTAGCACCCAAGTCCCCGGAAACCATCATTCTACTCTCCACTTCTATGAGATCAGCATTTTTAGACTCCACATGGGTGTGAGATCATGTGGCATTTGTCACATGCCTGGCTTGTTTTACATAATGTCCTCTAGGTTCACCCATGTTATCACAAATGGCAGGGTTTCCTTCTCTTTTATAGTTGAATTGTATTCCACTGCATATATATACTACATTGTCTTCATCCAGTCATCTGTTGATAGACACTTAGGCCGATTCCACGTTTTAGCTATTGTTAATAGTGCTGCAATAAACATGGGAGTGCAGAGGTCTCTTGGACGTACCACTATCCTTTCCTTTGGATGTGTATCAAGTAGTGAGGTGGCTGGCTTATGTGACAATTTAATTTTTAATCTTTTTAGGAATCTCCATACTGTTTTCTATAATGGCTGTACTAACTTACATTCCCAGTAACAGTGTACAAGGGTTTCCTTTTCTCACCTCTTGCCAACACTTGTTATTTTTTGTTGTTTTCTTTTGGAGACACAGTCTTGCTCTGTTGCCCAGGCTAGAGTGCAGTGGTCAATCATGGCTCAATCAGTCCTCCAGCCTCAACCTCCAGAGTAGCCAGGACTACAATAAGATGAGGTCTCACTATGTTGCTCAGGCTGCTGGTCTCTAACAACTGGGCTCAAGTGATCCTCCCACCTCAGCCTCCTGAAGTGCTAAGATCATAGGTGTGAGCCATCATGCCCATCCCTTTGTCTTTTTGATAATAGCCATTCTGACAGGTGTGAGATGATATTCTGTTGTGGTTTTAATTGGCATTTCCCTGATAATTAATGATATTGAGCACTGTTATATACTTTAAAACAGGTTTTCTTTTATGATTCATTTTTTGTACATTTTAAACTGAATAATTTTATTTGGGATTCTGATATTTCACTAAAAATTTAAACATTCTGGTATACGTTTCTTTGTTTTATATGATTTCCTTCAAACATAGTTTATACAAATAGCCTGAAACCATACAATCAGGAATGGTCTAAGGGGCCAAGGAGACTAAGAGAACACATGTCTTATGTGTGTAAATTCTGATACATGAATTAAAACATACACTGAGGGCTGAGCACTATGGCTCACACCTATAATTCCCGCACCTTGGGAGGTCAAGGTGGGAGATGCACTTTCAGCCAGGAGTTCAAGACAACCTGAGCAACATAGCCAGACCTCATCTTTACAAAAAAATAAAGGAAATTAGGCAGGCATGGTGGCATGTTCCTATGGTCGTACCTTCTCAGGAGGCTGAGGCTGGAAGATTACTTGAGTCTGGAAGGTCGAAATTGCAGTGAGCCATGATTTTGTCATTGCTCTCAAGCCTGGGCCACAGAGTGAGACTCTGTCTCAAATAAATAAATAAATAAAAATTAAAAACTGAAGAAAGCATGCTCTGAGTAATTCTGGGGGCGGGGGGTGATGAAGGAAAATTAAGCCCCTAAAGGAAAGCCTCTAAATTCATCAGCAAAATGGAGAAGGGTATTTTGGTTTCCAGTGTTTAGTCTCAACCCCAAACCATTCCATGAGCTGACTCAAAGACTCAATCCTGTATTGACAACAGCTGACGGGTCATTTTCTCTTCACCTGCCAGCCACCTGCCCATCAGAGCTCCTGTAACAGCCTTTGTCTCCACGGCACACAACCTGGTACAAAACCTTCCCAATCAACTCTACTCTAGACAAAGTTCTGACCACAAAGGTATTCACTTTTATCACAACAGACCTATGGCAATTTTAGAGCCAGGAGTCTTTTGTTCTAAAAGTAAGGCTATTACCTGAAACTTCTGGAAGCAGAAGTTATGGTAAAATCAAATAAATGGATACAGTTACGCATACACACGTGTACATCCAACCTGTTGATTACACTACTTCTTCATTCAGTAAACAGTCATCCCTCTGCCAGAAGTTAGGGAAAAATTAGTGAGTAAAATAGAAATGATCTGTGTCCTCTTAAGAGTTCTCTGCTGCTCTGGGAGAGACAGTCAAATATCTCCACATGTATATAATTATGAACTATAATAAATTTTATGTGGATTAAAGGTTAAGACAGTATATAAAAGTGGAAACGTGTAGGCTGGAATGTCAAGAAAAACTTCCCTGAAAAATAAGTTTTCGGACTGATATCTGAAAAAATGAGTTGCCGTTAACTATTGTGAAAGTGATACAGGGTAGAACTCAAACCAATGAGGGGAAACAGTGTGGGCGATGGCTCTGAGAAAGGATCAAGCCGAATATCCTGGAGGAATTGAAAGAAATTTACAAGACTGAAAGGAATTCAGCAAAGGTGAGGAATGACCCTGGAGAAGTTTAAGCCTGAAGGACTTTAAGAGACAGTAGAAGTCTCTTGTTTTGGTTTCGGTTCCTCAGAAGCAGACCCTGAGACAAAGGTTCCAGTTGGAGGTGATCCCAGGAACCACCAGAGAGATGTGATAGAGAAGGAAAGGTCAAGAATGGGTTTCCAAGCAAGTCACCGCGGCGGGCACCTGAGCTTCTTCCAGCTGCCAGGGAATGGGGGTCCGGTGTAGCGACACACACCTTGGAAGTATCTCACCCAAGGGACAAACAGCTTGTGTCTTTACTCATTGTTTCGCATTACTCTTGGATTGAAGGGTGCTGTGCAGGGGAGGGGAAACATTAATTTCCCAGCACCCTCTAACAGCATGCCTATAGTTGAGCAGACTGTGCTCAGAGCTCACCAAAGAAAACCCTCAGGCAGTGGGAAACTGGGCCATTGAGCATCACAGAGGTGAGGCTGAGGGACCTGGAAAGGCCGCTCATGTTATCAGCTGCATCACACCACGTCCACTCTTGTGTTCTCCTTCCTGTTTACAGAGCAGCATGAGTAACATCAGAAAGTAGCAGAATTTATATTTCCATTTTTATTATATTCTTCACAACCTTCTACATTTGTATCAGGGTATTGCCCTTTACTTGTGTGAGGACTAAAGTCTCAACTAAACCTGTCTGGAGTAGGTAGGGGTTATCACTCCCATTTCACACACTGGAAAATTGGAAATTACTGAGGCAGGACAAACTGCTCAAGGCCGTATATCTAAAGGATAAGCACCTATGATTCAAGTCCAAGGCGTTAGTTTCCACAGTCATTTTTATTCCCACCGTACTATGGTGACGCAAGTGACATATGACAAGAGAGTCTACAAATTTGATTAAACCTTAACCGTGCAATTGACTTTAGGATCCCCAAACAAAGGGGGTCCCCAAACAAAGGGGGTTCTCATTACTTAGTATTACTAATTCTAAAATGTATCAGAATGCATTTTGAATAACAAAACATAAGAATAGAATAAAAATAAAAGGTATACCCTTCCTCTCCATTACATCAATATTTAAAAGATTTTAAGTAATGAGCAAGCATATTAATTATGGAAAACAATGGAAGATAAAGAAGTCTGATATGGTTGAATTTAGCACCATCAGAAAGTGGAGGACAAGTACATAAACCAACTCTCTCAGCATGAAGATAAATGTCACAGGGCAGGTCTTATTATATTTCTATTAGACCTAAGCTTCTAGTTCTTCAGGTTTATAGGTGAGAGTAAACGAAACTGAACTGGGAGAGGAGCATGGCTTTCTGAAATTCTATCTATATATGAAAAGGTTCACTGATTCTTCTCAATTTCTGAAACACATGTTTGGGCGGCAGAGAAAATAATTTCTCATGTGCAAGTATTGCAGGTCAAATGTCAGCTTCGAGGACAGAGGTTGTGTTTTATAGACGCATATTTTAATGTGATTCTCATACTCTGGTTTATGATTTGCCTCTTCAAATTGAATATTTCCACTCTGTTGGCCAGAGTGCTGGTCTTACTGTTGATGATGTGTCAAGTCTTGAACATCACCCCACATTGTCTGAAAAATGAGCCCTTCCATGGCTTTGCACTGTGCGATGAGATGAGCGTGTAAAGAATAACCGGGTCTAAGAATGTCCACTATTAAAAAAGGAAGAGAACCCTGTAAGTAAGAAAGCAGATTTTTCTGAGGGCCTATTTTCTGAAGGAATTTCTGCTGACTTTGCAGCCCAGCGCCATAGTTCCCAATACGCTTAGCTCCGTTTCCTGCAACGCACCATTCCTAGATCTTTGTTGTCTCAGAAGGGTGGGAAAGTATTTCTTTTTCTCAATATGGCAAAATATTTCTTTCAAAGGAGACATTGCAATAATAAGGACTATTGCAGGTTCTTAAGAGAAATGTTTGCAGTTGGGGTAATATTTTTTTACCGTGCTTTGTTTGCATTTACTCTAAATCGTGTAGCACAATCTATTTTCAGTTTTCTCTCCACCTGGTAGTTAAAACTAATGTCAGTGTAGTGGGAGGAATCTTGTACCTCTGATAAATTTCAAAAGCCTGGCCCCTTCCTCAGGAACAGCTATACCCATATTAGAAATTCTAATTCATTTTTAAATAGTTTTACTTTTATTTCAAGAAAGCTCAGGCATGTGATAAAATGCCCACTAATAATAGAATCTAAATTTATCTATCAAACTCACATTGAGAATGAATATTGGACCTATGAGAAATGCAGATAAACAATTCCATATTGGAGTTTGCAGGCTACTTAATTTGAATTTATCAACAGTTCATTTATTTATCTTGTTAAATATAAAACAATTCCTTCTAGCAGTTCCCTTTCCTCCTGTGCCTTTGACGTATTTGAGAATATTAAATGAAAGGATATTTTATTTATTTTATTTTATTTCAAGACAGAGTCTCGCTCTGTCGCTCAGGCTGGAGTGCAATGGTGTGATCTTGGCTCACTGCAACCTCCACCTCCTGGATTCAAGGAATTCTCCTGCCTCAGCCTCCCATGTAGCTGGGATTACAGGCACTTGCCACAACCCTGGGCTAAGTTTTTGTATTTTTGGTAGAGACGGGGTTTCGCCATGTTGGCCAGGCTGGTCTCGAACCCCTGATCTCGGGTGATCCACCCACCTTGACGTCCCAAAGTGCTGGGATTACAGGCATGAGCCAACCCACTCAGCCAGGGTATTTATTTTAACTTGCCCCAAATCAGCAATACATTCTGACTTCATATTTGTTTTTTTCAAGGTTTGTAATAGACATAATGTTTGAAGGTAGTTTCATTTGATTCTAACTGAATACACATCAGTTCCGTTTAGTTAAATGAAATTAGAGAACTGACACTGGGGATAATGCCAAAAATGTTTTTAACAAATTATCTCCAGAGATGTTACTTGATCTCAGGTTCTTGTCCTACAAAAGTCTAAAAAGTTCTGTGAAGATATTATGTCCTAAGTCCTTGCTATCAATTGCAATAGAGGAACTCCTCAGTGGTCCTAGGTGTTCCACTTTTTCCTCTTCATACTCTTGTCCATGCCACGTGTCATGAATGTAGATACTACAGATAAGAAAACGAAGGTGACAAATGCTCTCATTTTCAAAATAAATAATAGTGCCTGCCATATTTCAACTGTCCTTTTACCTGTTTTTTGTGGGCAGATCATTTTACAAAGAAAACAAAAAAATAATTACCATTCTAGACATCCATAGATATTTTGTGGTTTTGCCACTGGCCACAAACCACATTTAAAAAAAATTCTTGCGACTTTTACTGTCACTGATTTGGCGAGACGTTTAGCAAACAAATCGTTTCAGAACATTGACGTCAGTAAAGTATAGTGCGCTGGATGATGAGATTTTTCTGTTACAAAGAGTACTCAACATATTGCTCACTTGTCAGTCAGAGTCCATAAACATTTTTACTTCTCTTAGAGACAAAAGGACTTGTGAGCAACTTTTTAAAATCAGAATTTTCAATATGATTATGGGCACTAATATTTTTTGTTCATTGAAGATTTTAAGAAGAGGATATAAATTATTTTTATTTTGAAAGATATAAAACTCAAGCCTGTCTAAATGACTTCAAATCATTTACTGAAAGAAAATTAAGTTTGTAGAATTAAATTATTTTTCATTGAGCCAACTATTATATGATACCTAGAAATTTGTTTTCACGTCTCTCATTTAATCTTGAAGTCCACTTTTTGTAGATGTGTTATTACTTCCATTTTACAAATAAGGAAACTAAATGCCATATAAGGATATTGTATGTTAGAATAGTGGTTTTCCACAGTTATCTGCATATTAGAATCACTTGGAGAGCTTCAAAATATTGATGCCTTCATCCTAGCCCCACAAATTATGGTTTACTTGGTCTAGAATGTAACCTGTGCTTTGCAATTTGTAAGAGATTCCTAATTGGCTCCAATAAATTTGGAAAACCCTTGGCCACAAGCAAGAATCGTGTACTCTTTTATGTGGAAGTTCTTAGAAGTTATTTATGTTCTACATTTCATTAAATGTAATCTAGGATATTAATCAGAACAGTCTAAAAATTGAGGATACAGGACTACTGTTCTCGATATCACACTTTCACAAGAGAGATCCTCTTCCTTCTGGCTTAGTGGTCACCTAAATGCCTACTATATAATTTTGTATTATATATGGTGACAATAATGTCTAAATTTGATGAATGCTTCTGTGCCAGGCTTGACTTTACCTGTGACTTTACATGTGTCCATAATGCTGTAAGAGAGTCCATTTACTCCTTTTGGATGTGGGAAACCTCAGACACAGGCTGATGCTGTAGTTTGCTAAAGGCCCCAGGGCTAGTAGAGTGGCAAAGACAAGATTCAGACCTAATCTGCCAGAATGTCTGGCCCATATTCTTGATCACCACACTGTCTAATATGACTTTGATACTTGTAGATGATAATGACAAAATAGTTTCAAGGAGGAGTGAGCTCCATAGCTAATAGTCAAGTGTTCTTGTAAAATCAATCACTGAGGCTATTTTGACTTAAATTTCTTTTCTAAGGCCTCTGGCTTTCCTTCATTCTAGCTCAGAAACCATAACTGGGTGCCTGATCCTGCTTCTTTCTCCCTTTCTCAAAATCCATTACTATGTTCTCATTGACTGTTCATTCATTTAACAATGAAAGAAAAAAATGGAAGCCAATTCATGGAAGCTACTGTTATTTGAGATTTCTGTCACATACAACCAAGGTATTCTTAAAATTATGCACAGAAGACAGAATTAAATATAAACAAGGCTCAGTCAATACAAGGCACAAATATTTCATGAACAACTTTGGGAAAACCACCCAGATGTCCATAAGCAGAGCAGCTGAGTAGAAAGCAATGGGTCGCCTATGAACTTCCCCACAGCACACTGAACTTCAAGAGCTTTTCCACTGTATTTCATGGCCTATTAAATCATAAAACAGTGTTTTAAGAAACCATACAGAAAATATAGACATATTTTCCTCTTTGGAATTACGTATATACATGTGTTAATGACCCGCTTAGTATCTAACAGAATGGACTTCAAATCGCATATTGTACTACCACATACTACACTCCGTAATCCTGTGTGTGCAGAAAATTCAATGATATGTGAAAAAATACAGCAGTTTAATATAAAAGTTAAACATTAGTTCAAGGACCTAAAAATACCAGAGTGTAATAAAAATCAACCTACAATTAGATGAATGATGACTTATTTTGTATTACTTTGAATACCAAGATAATATTCTATTAATAAAAGCCTCCATGCAGAATAAAGTGAGAGCTATTGAGATACCGTCAGACTTTTCTTCCACAGCACTGTATAAAACGGGGCATTGGAGATGTATTTTCAGAGTTTCAGGAGAAAAATTCGTGACCCAAGATTTCTAACCTCAGCCAAATCAACATTCATTAGTGAGAGCAGAACAACCTTCTCAGACACAGAATGACTCAGGAAGCCAGGAAGCATGCTACCCATTTATCTGTCTTGAAAAGATTACTCAAGGAAGTACTTCATTCAACCAAGAAATGAATCAAAACCAATAAATTAACTCAATTTGAGGGTATGTGTAGTTCGAAGGAAAAGGCAGTGAGTAATGAACTCAACACAGAGTTGGTGTCTGAGTAATTGTTATAAACATAGTTATGAAACCTGACAAATGTCAAAAACTAATTCATGGATGGAAAAGAACATACCCAGTTTTATTTCAATAAAAGAAAAGTAGTAACTGGACTGAGGAAGAGGGAAGAAATGAAAGTATTCTAAACTTCTTGTTCTGACATAGTAAATGGATTATGTTTTATCAATAATGTTTATTGATTTATTTATCCATTTAGCAAATAGTTGTTTAGCATTTTCCTATGCAAAGACCTGGCTCAAAGTTGATGTGGCAGTGATTAACAAGCAAGACTGGCAGTCTCATAGTGCATACAATTTAATTAACAACATAGATTGTTTTTAATCTGAAAATAAAGAGGGTAAAGATAGTATATATAACTTAAAATCACTATAGGGAGTAAAGGGTTAAGAAAATTTAAGCAATATTTCAAAAAATAGAGCTAAAGATCAGATGTGAAACAAGGAAACAATAAATGCAAAAATCATAAAATGAAGTTCATGAGAAATCTCAGTAAACTTGTATAGATTTAACATTTGTTAAAAGAAAGTGATTTCTAGAGTACATTAAACTATTTTTAGATTTAAAAAGGAGACACTAATAAAATGTGATGACAATATTTTCAGCAAAATAGATGAATGGGCAAACTATGACAGGAAACTGTAGGCAAATAAAAAACAAAGACAGAGAATAAATACAAGAAAAAGTAGAATTCTAGGCAAAATTATTCAATTTAAGAAAGAGAATCATTTTACATTTGATAAAGGTATAGTTCACAGTGAAGAAGTAATCAACTGTCAGGCATCAGATAACATTCAAAATATATATAAAACACAAATTGTTACACTTAAGCAAATCAAAACTATACCTATATATAATTAAAATAAGTTGGCATTGCTGTGTCTTAATCAGTGATAGCTATAATAGACAAAAATTATGTTAAAAACATCATATAAATTTACTGATTTTAAAAAATGAGCTGATTAGGTAGCTACATACACACATCATACACATATTCATGGAACGTATATAAAAACCAATTCTGTAGTTTAAAAAGTTCTTACTGTATGTGAAAGCATAGAACTCAGCCACATACTTTGATCATACTGAAATAAAACTAGAACTTAAAAAGAGAAGAATGACGCTTAAGACTCTAACTACTCAGAATGCTATCAAATAGATCTCCTAAGTAAATATTTGGCCAAATTTTAAAAAGTCAAAGCTGAAGCTTTAGAGAATTTAGAAAATAATGATAATAATAATGGTTAAGAAATATATGCACAAATTTATGGAAGATTTTGTAAGCCTATACTCAATGGAAAATATTTTAATAATTAATATTAAAATAATCTAATCATTTGATGCAAAGAGTTAGAAAAATAAAAATTCAATATACTGAAATGTAGTATACTTATAATCTTTAAAAATAATTATGTCTTTTTAAATATTATAACTTTATCCTTCGTAGATCATCAGCCAAAGAATTGCCCATTTCAATAGTGACTTAACAGTAGAACAGAAAACCAAACACCACACTTTCTCACTCATAAGTGGGAACTGAACAGTGAGTACACATAGACACAAGGAGGGGAACATCATACACTGAGGCCTGTCAGGTATAGGGGCTGGGGGAGGGATAGCATTAAAAGAAATTACCTAATGTAGATGATGGGTTGATGTGTGCAGTAAACCATCATGGCACATATATACCTATGTAACTGCACGTTCTGCACATGTATCCCAGAACTTAAAGTATAATAAAACAAAATTAAAAACAGAAAAAAAAGTGATTATTTCTCAGGTCAGTTTCAGGGAAATAGTTTTTCTTTTCCTCAAATTTGTTGGTTTATGATTTTAAAAATTTTTTTCTTTTTAAATTGTATGTGCAATTTACAGCTTACTTAGTTTACACCCATTATCCTCAGGTTAATCATCTATTTTGCACTGTGTTTAATTTTTAAACTAATCCCCAATGGATGTAGTGGCATGAGAGTGCTCTGCTAGTAAATGTTTAACAGCCAGAAAACTGTGTGTTGGGGGTGAGGAGGTGTGTGTGGTGGGTGAGGGGCACTGCTGATTTAAAGCATTTGCTACTTTCTGTGGTGTAGTCTCACCACGTCCAATTTCATGCTACTACTTTGAAGCTACTGAATGTAGAATTGGGAAAAGATGCACAGAATTAGCTCTTGCTATCTAAATGCAGACACACCACTGCATATATACTGTTACTGAATGTGTGAGTACCTGATGATGGGTGGATGGACAGATTGATGGAGGGAGGAAGGAAGTATGGAGGAGATAAAATTTTTCCTTTATAAGGATACCAAATTAGCCAATATATTCTGTTGATGAGTTTTTGTTTTTGTTTTTGTTTTTTAATTCTTAAGCTTTGTCTTTCAATGTCATTTCTGTACTAATATATTTTGTTGGAAACCTTTAAACAACTATTAAGGACCATTAAAATATTAGTATCAGGAATAAACAGAATAGGAATTCTGTTATAAACAGATATAGATTTGAAAGAGATTTGAAAGTTTCCCTTAAAAGTACTGGTCAGTACTTTGCTCTTTAGCAACTACAATTCACTGCACTCTTATATTTCTTAACACTTGTGTACTTATGTAACCTTAACTACTAGATGTTTATAGTTGATAAATTGCCCAAAGTTCTAAAACATTATGGTTCTATAATTGAAGGAAAACTACAACTTTCATCAACTCATGTCTTCCTTTTACTTACTAAGGACAAAGAAAGTAATGATTCTACTCTTGATACAATTTTTTGGGGACTAGCCTATGACAGCCCATTTATGCCTAGTGTTCCATTATTGGAACACTAAGCATGTGGGAATTATTTATATCCTACTGTTCAAGGTCATAGCCAAGATCTGATTGCAAAAATTCCAAAAATTGCAATCTCGGGCATAATGGTTTAAATTCTTAGTTAAGCGGTACATATTTTACATTTTGTCCCCACTGTATTGACTAGAAATCTGAAGACTTGTGAGAATTCTTACCTAGTGAATGACTGCGTTCCTTGAGTCACAAGTATGAGATGCTAAGCCCAATACAGAAACTTTATAAATGTTTTTGAACTGATCTTGTTGGTAATTAGTCTGTATTCTAAATTTATTGAGAGTGTATTTATACACACATATATATAAAGGAAATATATATAAATCTTACCACAACTTAAGCATTACAGGCCACAATATTTATTTCAATTAATTAAGTCTTAGTCTCAGTTTGAAATTTAAAGACAGTGAAATATAATAAAATTCACGTTCAATTAAAATCTTTAAGTTCAACACAGTAATGTGAGAAGCACAACTAATCATTTGGTATAATTCCTATTGCTTGTATTTGCTCTCCTTAGATACTTTTTCCTCCAGATTTCATCTTATCCCTCTCAAGATGCTACCACTAAATGTGAAAAGAAGACATTTTATGATCCAAAAAGCAAACCCCCAATGTAGTAAAGTTCATTACATCTTAAATCTTTCCTACTACACCTCCAGCTATACTAAGTGATTAATATTTTGCCTTCTCTACAGGCCACATGCAAATCTTCATGCAGATGACTTAGAGCAGTTGTGCTGGATTTGCAAACTACATTTGCAAAGACATGGAGGAGATGATAAAAACAGTTGCTTTGTTAGCAAAATATACACATATGTGTAGTATGATGAGTGCTGCAATAAACATGGGAGTACACATATCTCTTCAAGAGCTTGATTTCATTTCCTTTAGACATGTACGCAGAAGTGAGATTGCTTGGCTGTACTGTAGTTCTATTTTTAATTTTTTGAGGCACTCCCCTACTGTTTTCCATAACTGCTCCATCTTTTTACATCCCTACCATATGTGACCATATGGATGAACCTGGAGGACATTATGCTAAGAGAAATAAGCCAGTCACAGAAGAACAAATGCTGCATTATTCCCCTTATAGGAGGTATCTAAAACAGTCAAACTCATAGAAACAGAAAGTAAATGGTGGTTGCCTGGGGCTGGGGGAAGGGGAAGTGAGAATTTGCTGTTCAGTGGGTAGTTTCAGTCATACAAAATGAATAGGTTCTAGAAATCTGCTGTACTGCATTAGTTAATACTATATTGTGCACTTAAAGTTTGGCAAGAGGCTGGATCTCATGCTAAGTATTTTTAGCACAATAAAAAATGTTTAATTAGAAAATGCTAAATAAAATGCTAGCAAATTTTGAAAATAAAGAAGGAGGATATTGTCTATTTAAAGAGTTTCCAACACTGTGGAATAAATAGATCGTTATTTTAGAATTATTTTATGCATGTTCCACTTAAACATGCCAAAGGAAACTGCTGCTTAATGAACATGTTAATAGCTAGAATATCGTGTTCAGATCTGCAAAGGAGGGATGCAACATCTATTTAAAGGATAAAATTCTTATATATTTCTATGTAGGCATTGAAAAATTCTAAAAGAGCAGCTATTGGAAATCTCAACATTTATAAAAGAATAATAGCATAATTTAGTGATTTATGGAAGCCATGTTGCAAATAACTAAAGACAAAAGATTTAAGTTTAAAATAGAAAAAAGTAGAAAGTGCCTAAATACCAGTATAAGAATTAATAAAATGTGGATGTTTCTTGTCTCTTCTGTCAACTTCATATCCCAAGCATCCACATAGCTTTGATGACTCTCTAACATTAAAAAAAGGAAATAATAAAAAATTAAAAAGAAAAACAGAAAAAAAAAAAACAGCAAAATGCAATTACTTCCACCATTGTGACTTTGGTCCAAGTCTTTCTCATCTCCAGTCTGGATTATAACTGGTTTCTCTGCTTCCAAACTTGTACATTACCATTCTGATCTCCATATGGTAGTTAGTTAGAATTATCCCTAGACAACTAAAATCAGATGAAGTTATTCCTGGGGTTGAAACACATCACATTCTGGATTAAACGCTTACTGTAGTCTAAAATGCCCTAGGCATGTAGGATATTTTATCTTTTAGACTTCACCTCCAATGACTCTCTCTTTTTCTCTCAGCAATTCAGTCTCAAGGGTCTTTTCATTATTCCTTAAATTTGCCAGGGATGCTTTTACCCCCCTTATCTTTGTAGCCTTTCTTTCCTCTTCTTGAAATTTTCTTCTGTCAGATATCTGTGGAGCTCATTCCCTTGCTTTAATCCAGCTCTGCTTGGGTGTCACCTTGTCAGAAAATCCTTTCTTGATGCCACTATCTAAAAAAGCCCACTCATACACTCTCTATTCCCTCATGGTATCTTTATTTTCTTTAAAGCACATTTCAGCTGACCTATTTATGTTGATGGGTTCCTTATTCACTTGCTCCCTTCTTCCCAATAAGAATGTAACCTACACACTAGATGGAACTTCATGGTTTTGGTTTACTCTGATGTTCTCAGAACCTGGTACCTTTGCTAACATGGGTCCTCACACATTTGCTAAATGAATGAAGTAATAAAACCAAGTGATATCTTCACACAATGGAAAACTATACAGCAGCTCACATCCATGAACTAAATAAATATTAACAGCCTGGAAAATATCTCAAACCACAATGCTGAGTTGAAGAAGCAAGTTGAAGAATATTATGTTAAAACTGAAGACATTTAAATCAAAGTGGCCTAGTTCGAAGAATCTGTATGACTTCCTCTACCAAAACATTCTAAGTTTACACACACACACGCACATGCACACACAGACACATGTGCACGCACACACACACACTATAATTACGTATATTTTTAGGATTAGAAAGCTGAGTCCCAGGAAATGACGTTACTAGCCTTAAGTCACAAAGCCATGAGTAGTGACATGGGGCAAGGACTGAAAATGACCAGTTTACTTGTCTTCTTTATCCTCTGGATAAAAGCAGGACCACCACTATTCTGTCTTTTCCTCTTTCTCACCATTACTATAGATGAAGTAAGTATGACTATTATTCCAAAAAGGTGAATGCAAAAAGGGAATTATTTCTTTTTCTTGTATCTTATAGCATACGCCATGCTACCTACATGGTGTAAAATTTACTCAGGTCTTATCAGTGCCCACCCTCCCCTCACACCGCTGAACTGTGAGGGATCAGAGATTATACATAATAGCAAAATATACATACAGACACTTCAGGTCATCCTTTGGTCACCCTAATCATTGTGGAATGGCTTACTGTCCAGGCTTGCATCTTTCTTGCAGCCCTTAATTAAGGATCATGCTTAAGCAACATGTAAGCTCTGTGCTCTTGGCAGCCACCACCTGGACAGTGATTCTTCTACCACTTTCCATGTGTTCCCAGCACTCGTAGCCCTCACCCCCCCACCGCAATTTTGTTAGAGTTGTCTTGGGGAATACCTTCTTACCTCACCTGGTGGTCTTACCTGCCATGTATGTCATTCTGTCACTTGCCTTGGGCTAATGGGAAAAGAAGGTGGGTTGGGATGGGGAGGATCAGTGGGAAGATGGATGGAAGGCAGATCCTGAGTGCAGTGGTACATGAAGCTCACACACAAATGAAAGCCAAGCTACAATTGTGATGTAAGCAAGGAAGGAGCAGTTCACGATGCCATGAGGGACTTTGCAAGGATTTCTTGAGAAATCCTCAGTCAGCAGAGACCTGAAGTACAGGTAAGGTTTAAGAAAGGGCAGAAGGATGAAGAGCATCCTGGGGAAGGAAAAAGCTGCTTCACTGAAACAAAGTGGGAAGCAACTTTGGTTGGTGCACAGGAGTACCTGTCCCACAGTATGTGCTCAGTAAATGGACATCATTGTCATGATAACTTACCACTGTTTAGGATATATATCCAAATAAGATACTTTCCTCTCTTCAGATCAGAGATATTCGGAAAGTTAAGCATAAATAGAACTGAAAACATGAAAAAGGACATCCAATACAGGAAGTAAAAAGAGAGAAGACCAAAGCCATGGATGTGAGCCTGACAGGTTTCACCCAGCCCTAACTAAGACAGGCAAAGGACAGCAGTCATGGACAGCCAGATCAGAGGGGAATAGAAGACTTTTCCTGGGAATGCTGAGTTTGTAAAGGAACATTAGGGAAACAGAGGGAACAACATGATAAGCTGCATTCTAACACGTTTAAGATCCAACTCCTTTCCCCACTCCAACTGTCCAGGTTTCCTGAATTAATTGGAAGGAAACTTATATTTTCTTTCACTTTTTTTTTTTAAGAAAGAAAAAGAGAGAAAAGAAAGAAAGGGCGAAAGAAAGAAAAAAAAAGAATGTAAGAGAGAAAGAAAGAAGAAGAGAAAGAGGGAGAGAGAACGAGATTCTTGTTCTATTGCCCAGGCTAGAATGCAGTCTAAAAATGGGTATTAAAAACCTCTTTTATGCCAATAATTGTGCTTAACAATG